>BOPN01005626.1:40000-42500 GCA_017312705.2 Penaeus japonicus | reverse complement strand
ACAATGGTAATGGCAATGATACTAGTAACAATAATAATAATAATGACAATAATAACAACAAAAATAACAACATTAATAATAAAAGCAAAATCAATGATGACTGAATTATTAGTTATAGAAAAATTGATATTAGCAATAAAAATTATAATAATAATTATGATAACAATACCAATAGTAATAAGAATAATAATAAAAATAATATGAATGATGGTAATACTACCAATGATAAATAATAATATTAATAATGATAATGATAATGATAATAATAATAATAATCATAATAATCAGTATGTTTTAAGACATATAAATGGAATATTCATGACTGAAGATTGTGGTTTGTATCTATTTATCTAGTGCCTGAGTGTGAAGCATAGAGATAATATAATAAAAAATGAATATTTATACTAACCCTTAGGTTGTATTAATTGAATAGAAAATGATTTCCTGGAAATGTCAATTTTCCTCCAAAAAACATGATGGCCAAATTGCCAATGTATATAGTACCCTATAGTAAACAAAATCATGAATTTTTAAAAAATTACCATAGGTTTCATCAAAGACTAAAAGAACGTTTTTTGGCACTTTTTATATATTTTTTAATAAACTAATAATTGAATAAATAATTAAATAAATGATATATATAATGATAATCTCCAAAAATATAGCTAGTACAGTTAAAGAAATACATTTTCTCAGTGAAATAAGATAAAGTAAAATTCAACATATAGTTGTTCATGATATGAACATTTGTACAAAATAAACAAAATCAAATTAGAGAAGAGTTAAGCTATCCATCACCTCACGGGAATTTTAATTTGAAGTTGTGGCATTTTTGCTATTTATGCAGTCAAGGGGTACATATTTAAAAGTGCTTTTGCGATTCTAGCAGCCAAAGGGTTAATGTTCTTTTGCATTCTCATGCATTCTCATGAGAAAAACACTGATAATGAAGGCTGAGATCCCAAATGATGTTAAGGGTCAATATGCTAACATTAAAAGGGTCACAAAGTCATTCTATAAAAAAAAAAGAATGTTGATAACCTTTCATATTTCACACGTAAAAGTCAGTGGAATTAAGGATGAAAAAAACAAAAATAAATCCACTGTTTATTTATTGACATCTATATTCATCTACATACCATCAAACTCTATTCATAAATGCTTTATATTCAATAATTTGTATTATATAGCATAAAGTGTAAACACAACCAACAACAATAAAACAATGAACTCTACTACCGAATGGCATAGTGATAATAATAATAAATTAAAAATATATATATCTTTGCAACTTCTTTGGAAGAACAATTTTGAGAGAGCATTTAAGACAACCATAAATCAATTCTCATGAAATCTTTCCTTACTTTATGTGAAAAGTTGCTTCATAAATGTGTAAAGTATATAAAACCAAATCAAAATTATATTGACATAATTTCAATGAAAGTTCAAACAACAAAACAGTCCAGTATAATTCTCACACTTAAAAACACAGTGAAAATATCAATATAATAGGGACGAAAATACCACCTTTTATGTGCACTGCATCTATATATTTAATGTAAATAAATGAAAAGGTTTATATCTACACATATAAAGATAGAAAAGTAATACAAATTGAACATGCTCACACTCAAGTGCATGTACATGAACACATACACACTAAAGCATCTTAGATCATGTGTGTGCAAGTATGTCTTCTTGTGTATGTGTGGTTATTAATGTGCATATGGGTTTTCTTGCGTGTGTATGTCTATGTATGTATGTGTGTGTGTGTGTATGTGTGTTTTTGTGTGTATGTGTGTGTTTTTGTGTGCATGTAAATCTTTGGGTGTATGTGTGTCTTCATGCGCATATGTATCTTCTGCTAATGTGCGCATTAGTTTTTTGCGTGTGAATGTGCATGCATTTAATATATACCCATAAGCCTATTACTCATACACTAACAAAAATGGTGATATATATTAAAATAGTATTGTATTTTACAGTTCATAAGAGGCTTTACAATCTTGCAATCATTACTATTTCTATGAATAAAAAAAGAAAAAGAAAAGGTATTGAAATAAGAAGTAAAAAAAAACAAGCACAGCACCTAATACTTCACAGTCAAACTTTGATGATGATTATAAAACTTCCCATTCATATAATACATCACTACATTCTTTGCAGGTAGATGCATCCTCTAACATTAAAATGAAACTTGGACCTATAAATGATACTAGTAAATAACATACAAAACCATCACCATCTGTTCATAGCACCAACATCATCAATTGATGTGCACCAAACATTCACATTCACACTCACAACCAGTTGTTTCCAGAGGGCAATGCATAGTGCAAACCTTCTCATAGTGATTCTTGTAATGATAAAAACTGTACTTACATGTAAACAAGGATTGCTGAAGGAAGTTGAAGAGGTTACATAAATTCTCTTTATTTTTTTTCTAATATACACATTTAAATTGGCATTAAATGCAAAATTATATCAAATACACTGAATT
>BOPN01005626.1:25000-27500 GCA_017312705.2 Penaeus japonicus | reverse complement strand
CTTGCCTAGCAAATTCACTCAGCTTGAATCTGCATGTGCTTACTATATTCTTGGCGGGGGTGGCATTAGGCAAACATACGCCCCTTCAAGAATGGGTTAAAACTTTCCTGTAAATCCAAAATCTTACCGCTGCAGCTGTGGAATTTTGTTTGCCGTCCAGGCACGCACCCCTCGTCCTTTCTCCTTCACTTCTTCCACCAGGTCTAGCCCCATTCTCTTTACCTCCCTAATGCTCTTCCCCATCTTGCCTTCACTGTGTTCTCCCTCACTGTTGGAGTGAGTTTCCCCATCTCTGGTCGCATCACTACCTCCTCTTTTGTGATGCTTGCTTCTGCCTGGTGACTGTAGGGGTATGTTCTCCACTTTTCTCTCAAGAGTGATCACTCTGCCAGGGCTCGATTCATTCCCAGAATCTTTTTCAGTCTCAAGCGTCTTGTTCCACCCACTGTCAAGTTCACTACCTGTGACAAAGGTAACTGTTGTTGCCTCCTTTACTGGACTGTCACCTTGACTTAGGGTGTTGACTTCATTGTCCAGCACCCCTGCATTTGGCACATTTGGCGAACAGTCACTGGGATTCAGGAAAAGAGAGCTTGCAGTAGTACTTTGGGTTTGGTCAAGTGAGAAAGAAGCGTCCAAAGAAGTTCTACGGCTGCTGGGTGTTGACCGTGTCATTGTGTTGACCAACACGTCATTCGTCCCTCGCACTAGTTGTTGCAATGCCGACCCCAATCCTGTTGGTCGAGAGGACATCTGAACACCAGCATGACCAACATCAACAAGTCTGAAAAAAAGCAACAACAGTTCAATCTAATGCAAATCATCAAAACTATAAAAAAAAATGAAATAAAAAAAAATAGAATTTTTTTTTTGCAAAATGCAACAATCTGGGTTACTCCGAGTTGAAACTCTCAATGTATAACATATTAGTCTAGAAAAAACAAAGCCACAAGACACTTAATATGATTTTGAAAAGGATAAAGAGGTCTATCTTACTCAAATACAGAGGAACATAGGATGTAGGAAAATAGGTTTAAACCTATGGCATTTCAGTTGTTGATTGTTTTCCTAAGAGACTTTCAACATTAAACTAGCCCTTTGGATTTAATACACATGAGGATTTCTGAATGATCTCCCTTTAACCCAATAACACCACGGCGGTTTTGGTTTTGCCCAGTCTTACCGCTGGGGAATTTTAAAATGCTTCAGGCTATTCACCCTCTCAGGCCCCAGGAGCCTGAACTGGACAATCACCTGGCGTGCCGGCCATACATAAAGCCATGACATGATATCACGTCCCCAGTGGTAAGTGCTACAACCACATGACGTAATATCATGTCAACTGTTGTCAATGGGTTATGACCAAAAATAAAGGAGGGTTATATTGAGGATATTCCCTACAATTGTTGTATTGCCACCTATGAAAGAACTTATCTATTGAGAAAAGATTTTTCTTGTAAACAAAAAAGAGCATTTTGCATATAAATCTCTCAGGAAAATAAAAATAAATCAAAAGTATAATAAAATAAATAACAGTTATTACTTGTGCCTGTAGTCATCCCATCGACCAAATGCGAGGTCAATGCCGCTGATGAATGCATACATCTGGTCTACAATAACCATCTTCTCGTGGTGGGCCCAATACAGCACCCCTCCAGCATAGTGATCTGGGTGACGTAAAACCTGAAAATCATAGCAACAGCATTAAGCAATGACATCACTTCCTCGCTTGAAAAAGTATCCCCTTTATTTTTACTTCATTCTAGTCTGCATTTGTTTATTCAATTGTAGATAAGGTAGAAACACTACTATGTGTAAGAATACTAACATGCAGACTAAAATCATCAATACAATAAACAAAGAGTTCCTACAAATCTGGGATGTCTGCTTGGTACATACGTGCACGAGGCTCATGGCATCTATGATTGATAATCCACATGTGTATGACAGAACAATGATCCCTATTTCACTGGCCAACTTCATGTAAGCATCACTTCATGTAAGCATCACTGAAGTCAGTATGTTATAGACTGCTTCCCTGACTGTCTTTTCATAAGCAGGCTCTAGGTGAGGAAATGGTTCTGAACAGCTGCCTAGCATATCGCCCTAATAGGTACCACAGCACCTGCCTGGTAAAAAAGCTTGGTCAAAAAAGATTGAAATGATGATAAAGGATGTGCTACTAACCCTTTTTGATGCTGCAGCCATGCATAGTTTACTATGATTTTGTTTAATCAATTTCTCTATACACAGAAGTGACACAAGGGTTTAGACACCCAGGATTCCTTCATAATAGGCCCTCCTGACTTCATCTGTTTACCCAATTCCTTGAATTTTTAGGATGCATATCTTTCTAATTTATTACTACTATTATCATTATGAATATGTTTCAAACAGGAATCAAAGTGAACTAACTGGCCATCGGGAAAGGATATTTCTGACACCACAGGCATGAACAGAAATTAGAATGATGGTGAAAATGTATTCTCGTCACTTCCAA
>BOPN01005626.1:12500-20000 GCA_017312705.2 Penaeus japonicus | reverse complement strand
GTAATGAAAAATGATCATTTTCACAATATGACCTTATATCTTTTTAGGGGAATGGGAGATGTGGGATGAAGATTGAGATTGACTAGTAAACCTTGAACTAATAAAAAAAAATACTACTACTCATGGATATACTAGCAGGGATTAGTAACTATAAAAAAAAATCCTCAATTCACCAAATACCTAACCGTTGGCAACTACTGATTATGTATATCTACACTTTTTTTTTCAAATGGTCTTTTTTATTTTTTATTGAAGATCATGGCATTTTTTCTAACTTTCTGATGGAATAGGAATAGGAATTGGAGAAGGTCTAAAAACAACAGCACCGTCAAATGGCAGTGACAAATCTGGATATCACAATCAACAAATCACAATCATTTCAGTGCTACCACCAAAGAAGTGGCTCATGGGGTGACACCTAAATTGATTTTGTACATTTCATTTTACATGCTAATGGAACACGACATAATGAAACGAAAGATTTACATTCTGACATTGCGAAATACTTTGTTTCATCAAAAAGGGATATTTCATGCAGGAAAATGTGCAGGATATATATGCAATAATAAAGCATAAAAAAAAATTGTACTTACTTCTTTTTACAGATTTTCAAATCTCAACCCCTTACACTGTTCTTAATCAATATGAATTTACTATTTACAAGTATATCCTTCAGGAAGTTTTAACTTAAGCTATGACTACAAGCAACATTGTTTACAATTAGTTTTCTTAAAGTCTCATACACTCTCAGTCCTCACAATAACATCTACTCCTAGAAATATCAAGATGAATATGTATTTAATTGCATAATGCTAACTTGTAAAATCACAGAGAAAAAAAGAACTTGAACCTCCCTGTGCAGTTCCAATGTCACATAATGAACAATGACTTTGAACAGACTTGCATAACTACCTCAAAAAATTCAAGGACCGCTTGATGGCTGCGGAACAATGAGTGGTGCATCAGGTTCTTGAGGTACACCTCCAACTCTGACTGCGCTGTGCTGTCCATGGTTTGAAGGGCACGCCGCGGATACCTGAATCATACTCAGGCTATTGTTGTTGATGGTATAGCTGATATGTGAATAGAGTGTATGTGTGTGTGTAGAGGATTGCTGGCATAGAAGGGTATGGCTAAATATGCAAACGTGTGAATGTGTTTATGTGGGGATAGCAGTGATAATGCATGTGATTGTTAACCTGTTGCTAACGGGGCGGTTTTGGCTCCAATTGGTCTAAATGGCAGGGTATTTCAAGGGTGTAAGCCTAACACCTTGGGTTATTCACCCACTCTGGCCACAGTCAATCATTATACGCCAAATCACCCAACACGCCTACCATATGGAAAGCATGACAAAATATCTCGTCCACGGTGGCAGGGACTGCCAACACTCAACATGATATCTTGTCACCCAGCATTAACGGGTTAATACATAAACAGAAATTTAAGTGTAAGTATGACTGCAACTGAGATTGACTGATAGTATAAGACTATCAGCATCTTTAAGTTTAAAAATCTGACTATGAGATCCAGAATAGGATGTTAGGATTACCAAAGAATTTAGACAGCTTCATGAGAAATCTTTCTCAATCAATAATCTCTCCAAGCCAGGACTCCAGATTAACCTCTTAACCCATTCACGCCGGGGCCATTCCGGCTTTGCGCGGTCGCAATACCGGGGTTCTCGAACGCATAAGCCTAACGCCTCGAGATTCTCGGACACACAAGCCGCAAGCCTGGCTGCCTGTACGCTCTACCCGAGCACACGGCTTTTCCTCATAGCTCGTCTATTACATTATATCACACATATGGTCTTCATGCTATGGACGTAATATCACATCATAGCTTTTTGTATGGCCAGCTCACCGGGTGATTGGTCGAGTAGTGTTAGGCCTACGCATTTCAAATTACCCCTGCATAACATCCGAGCAGAGACAAAACCGTCCCATCATCAACAGGTTAAATGAAGTGACATCAGATGAAATGGATAAAGCGTAGCCCTGTGTAAGTGTGCGAGTGTGTGTGTGTGTGTGTGTGTGTGTGTGTGTGTGTGTGTGTGTGTGTGTGTGTGTGTGTGTGTGTGTGTGTGTGTGTGTGTGTGTGTGTGTGTGTGTGTGTGTGTGTGTGTGTGTGTATTTGAGTGTGTGTTTTTGAGTGTGTGTGTTTGAGTGTGTGTGTTTGAGTGTGTGCTTGAGTGTGCACTTCAGTGTGTGCTTGAGAGTATGCTTGAGAGTGTGCTTGAGAGTGTGCTTAAGTGTGTGCTTAAGTGTGTGCTTGAGTGTGTGCTTAAGTGTGTGCTTGAGTGTGTGCTTGAGTGTGTGCTTGAAAGAGTGCTAAAGTGTGTGCTAGAATATGTGTTTGGGTGTGTATTTGAGTGTGCTTGAGAGTGTGTTTGAGAGTGTTTTTGAGTGTGTGCTAAAGTGTGTGCTAGAATATGTGTTTGGGTGTGTATTTGAGTGTTTTAGTGTGTGTTAGAATATGTGTTTGGGTGTGTATTTGAGTGTGCATAAATTTTTATAGCAAATCACAAATGAAGTAACGGGCATGCTTCCGGCAATCACATGCACTTAAAAAACAGATTTTGCTTAAAAGGTCGGGGCCAAGTTGAAAGTTGTAGAAACCATTCTACAATGATGAACTTAAACAGTGCAAGAGTAAAGATGTACATGTTGTCAAGCAATAATCGTCCTAATGCAAGTCAAAAAAAAAAAAAAAAAAAAAAAGAACGTACTTTAGCAACCTCTTCCCGTTGATTGTACCAACGCTCTCAATAGCATCGCCCTCCCTGTCTGCCTCCTTCATCTGCACTCGCATGCTCAACCTCCGCTGCCTTGCCCCTCTCGTTGCTGCTGGTAGCTTTAGTTTCGTTCTGTCATGACACAGGGATGAATGTGAGTAAAATTGTAGGCATAATCGGTAGAATATTTAAAAAAAAAAAAAAAAACAGTAAATAAATTAATATACAATTTTTCATCATTACTTATCCTAACTTAATGTATAATTAGGATCAATGTATTATTAGAATCACAAAATCTGATAGAGACTGTAAAATAAGAAAACTAAGAAAAATGCAAGCCAAATGCCATCTAATGAGTAGTGGAGAGGGAATAATCCATTGCCTTGAGGGCTGTTTCTTGATAAACATCACATTATTTTAGATATCCACAAAAGAACAGTTGTATCATTAAAAAAGTAATGGATTAATTCTGAAGATGAAAGTATAAATGAAGGAAAGAAGATTTGACATACAAACAGTATTATAAGTGATGTAAAAAACAAAAAATATAAAAAAGACAGGAATGCCAAAGTCCACTGTAATTGATGCAACATTAAGGGTTATAATATACACTAGGAAAACATCAGTCCTGAGACATACCTTAGAAGGAAGAGTACATTATTGAGCGATGTGACACTCTTCACTTTCCTTTGAACAGACCACTTAAAATCTCCATGTTCCATATCTATAACTAAACTGGAATACAAATGTAAATTTACATGTTAAATATTGATGAAGATGTTGGAAAATCATATGCAACTTAAGTTACCTATCATATCATCTTCTGTGAATATATATATTGAGAGAAAGCAAATAAGTAATACTATTTTTTACTATTACTCCAATACAGCAAAATCACACATATGCATAAATAGTACTAATAAAATAACATGAAATCATGATAATGTGAATAATCAAAATAATCCTCAGTGTCTCAAAAGTTTTTAAAAATCCGACAAAAACAAAGATCCTACTAACATATGATTGTTGAAGATGTTGATGTGGGAGTGCGATGGCTGGACATTACTAATGCTCAGATGCACTGGGTGCTCTGGGATGAAGACCCCAGGCATGAGCTCGGAGTATTTTGTGATGTGGAAGACCTTTGAGTAGGTGTGCGTTCTTGCATCTGGAAGATCAAGTAGACAAGAAGTCCTTTTTGAATATCTGATTATAGATTGATAGGTGTAAAGTTTGACATATCATTATCTGAATATCATAAATATATCAAAGACTATATATAAATCAGTCATCCCACCTTATTATTGCAAACAATAAATCTAACACAAGTATCACATTTCACGTTCTTAACCCATTGGTCGTGGTTTTAATAAAATATGTATGCACTAGGATGGCGAGTTTACATTGTCTTGCACGGTACCATCCGCGTCTACGACCGACTCTGCCAGCAAATCATGCCATCCGCTGCAAATGGGTCAAAATGGTTTCCAAATTTCAGAGATAGTCTTTAATAAAACAAAGCAATAGTAAAGTTTACTCACAGTCTGTAGAATCCGGGAGAGGGTCAGGAGTATGGTCTACGAAGCCCAAAATATCGCCATCCGAGTCTGGAGAACCTAATACTGGACTTTGGGACTTGGTTGTTATCACTAGGGGTGGTACCTGAAGAAAATTTTGAAATATGTAGATCAAAAAAGAAAGGAAAAAGAAGAAGGGAGAAGAATAAGAATGCAATTAAGAAGAGAAGGAGGAGGAGGAGGAGGAGGAGGAGGAGGAGGAGGAGGAGGAGGAGGAGGAGGAGGAGGAGGAGGAGGAGGAGGAGGAGGAGGAGGAGGAGGAAGAGGAGGAGGAGGAAGAGGAGGAGAAGAATAAGATGAAGATGATGATGAAGAAGAGGAAGAGGAATAATAATAATAATAATAATAATAAGAAGAAGAAGATGAAGAAGAAAAAAAGAGAAGAAGAAGAAAAAGAAGAAAAAGAAGAAAAAGAAGGAGAAAGAGAAGGAAAAGGAGAAGGAGACGGAGAATACGAATAAGAATAAGAATAAGAATAAGAATAAAATAAAAATAAAACAAATAAAAAATTTAAAAATTAAACAAATTTTGGTGTACTTTATGACAGCCATTATGACATTACTTTTGTTTGTGTGTAGCTGCCTCGCGCTCTTATTCAGTAAGTAATATTTACCTGTTTCTTTTCTCTCCTGATGAATGATGTGTTTGAGTTGTGGATGGCATTAATACTGAAATCAGTATCATCTCTGGACACAATCAGTTCTGAAAATCATACAATACTATATTTCTATTTTTTTTCAAACATGAAGTAGCACTAATGAATAACTAGGATTAATGTATTAAACAAGATAAATAAGAATAAATAAAAACCTTGATATTTGGTCATGTGACATGTTACTGCCAAGCTGCTTATTGGTAATACAACAAAAAGGCAATGGCTGACACAGATAGTCTCTAAATGGCTTACCTAATACTTCTCTATTCATCTTTCATAATTACATCATTTAAACACGACAATTAAAAGAAAGGACAAGTATTGGAAGACGAAAACTTTCAAAATCTATCTGAAAAAATCAGTTTTTTCCCTCTTGTGCAATCAAATATTTTGTGTTTGCTTCCAATAGTGATAAATAATTAGTGGAAGCTTTACTGTGTTTTGAAACATCGTACCAGTTGGTCGCGCCAGCTTCGGTTTCTGTGGTTCCCCATTTATCTCGTGTGCAGTAGTTTGCAAAGCCTTCATGCTTTCTGTGGAATCCACTTCTGTAAAGTAGATGACTGGAACTTAGGGAACATAAGAGTTGCTAAATGCTGATATTAAACTTTAACCCACTCACGCCGGATGACGTGCTGACACGTTTCGTGGTTTTCGTGTCAGACGCCGCCGACGAGATATCTGGTCAAGGCTGGCGGGCAGCCCAGGCTCGCGGCCCGTGCACCCGAGAATCTCGAAGCGTTCGGATGATGCGTTCGAAAACCTCGGTATAGCGACCGTGCAAAGCCGGAATGGCCCCGGCGTGAATGGGTTAAATGGAACATATATTCGGTTGAATACTTTGTGTCTTTTGGCTAGTGAAATGATACATCTTACAGGTTAACAAAAATTCCTCAACATATATATTCTAAATATGCATGAATATCTAAAATTGAATGACATTATTTACTCCTTTTACATGATTCTGAAAATTTATGATTTTGGAAGTCTGAGCATGTGTGACAACTTAAAAAATGCCCCAGATTATTTGTATGCGAATATATGCCATTTTTTAGCCCAAATCCTATTCATCTGGAAGTCCCTTTTCTCAAAATATTACTTCTTTTCTTTTTTTTCTTTGTTTACACAGAGATAACCAAAGAAACAAAGCCACTCCTAAAGGGTTACGCATCATGCACAAAGTAATCACACTTCACTAACCCTTGTACATGTCTGTATTCCAGACATTCTTTTCAGCTGTCTCTTCATTCTTCTTCTCCTCTTGCTCTTCAGCCATGCTGTGGACGGCATCATTGTATGTGCCATACCCTTTTGGATTAGGTGTGTCTTCATTATCAACTGCTAATGGTTCCATCTCATTCTTGAGCCTTTTCTTGCTAATCTGCAGATAAAAAGACAAAGTTAGATAACAGGTAAAATGTATTTATCAATCTAAAACGTAAATGCTTAATTAAATTATCTCAACTTCAATGTCCAACGAAAATCTCACATAGGTTACTCTTGGTGAATATGTTGACAATCTTCCCTGCCATCCTTTAATTCCTTACTCCTATTTTCTAATCCTTTCTTAAATAATCATTCCTTTACTTAGAATATCTCTTGAATGTGACATAGAGCACTACATACCATATGCCTTACAGTTTAATTCTTAGGACTTTTTTGATTTTCAGCAAAAAAGGAAAAAAAAATGATTACATTCCTTTCCCTTCTATCAAATGTCTAAACCTTTAAAACTAAATCATAAAATAACAAAAAGGCATCATCAGAAGTATTTTTTTTCTATTCCTCATTCAAAACTGTTTATTTCAGTGATTGAGAAAGGAACCAGTAGCTAATCTGGTAAAAGTGGTTAGGATCCTGGTCACAGACACAGAATCTTGAACAACGTGCCTTAACCCATTGGTCATGGTATTAAAAAAATGTTTGTGCAGTAGGATGGCTGTTTTACATGTCTGGCACGGTGCCATCTGCGTTTATGACCGACTCTGCCTTTGCAGCAAATCATGCCATCGGCTGCTAATGGGTTAATAAACTAGTATCCCCGTCATAATTATCCCTTTAGCCCTATCCTGATTGGATAGTCGTGATACAGTAGTGGTTCTCATAAACCTACTTTATTTCTATCAAAGGTAGATTATTCAGTTGTTTTCAAAGTATGAATTACAATAGACTCAAAAACATAAAATACATCCCTTTGTGCTATAACTTAAATCATTTTCCTCTATCCAAAGAGCTTTTTAGTTTCATTTAATCCACAATGCCATACTAAGAAATCTATGACAAAATTTTCATATAATCCACAGTCAATTTATGTTGATTCATCTACTTACACCACCTCAGATGGTGTACACTCTCTTACAGCTGTGAATTAGACATGCAGATAGAAATTTTTGTGGTGCAGTGCTAGCATTCTAGGGTGGCTATCTTGCTGACCTGAGGTAGTACTTCACACTATCAGTGAATGGGAACTCCAGCCATTCCTTGCACACACAGGGTAATTTTGAAGTACAATGAATAGACAACCTGAATTT
>BOPN01005625.1:87500-90000 GCA_017312705.2 Penaeus japonicus | reverse complement strand
CATTAATCACTTTCATAAATATAAAACCAAGTCAAAACCGAGACTCAACCTTACGTCGTCCCGTTTGAAAAAATAAATAAATAAATAAAATAAAATAATAATAATAATAATAAAAATAATAATAATAATAATTTCCAAATCTTCCCGTCGCCCCGTTTGAAAGAAAAAAAAAAAAAAAAGTTTTCCAAATCTTCCTGTAACGTTAGTTCCGCGGACTCAAAGAAAACGACCCCCTAATTAAGATACGGAATTCCACACGCATATGCAAATCCCAATCCCTGCCTCATGAACTGTACAGACTTCATTCCTTTGATTAAAGAGCAACAGAGATAAGATTTCATGGTTCTTCTCTTCTTGCTAGGCTCGAGAGTTTCCTTGGTTATTAAGCTAGGATCCTCTGCTATGATGTTGAATCTAACCTTGATGGCTGCAACGACCTTGGGGGTAGTGATAAGACAAGGAAGTAGCTGCTGTGGTGGTAGTTGTGATAGTAATACTCCACTGTTATTAACGCTGTGATTATAATTATCCTCATTACCGTTATCATCATTGTTATTATTATTATTGTTGTTATTGTTGTTTTTATTGTCATTATCGTCATTATTATTGTGATCATTATTGTTGTTACCATTATTATCATCATTTATTGCTTATATTCTTGTTATTTTTTCATAATCCTATTATAATTCTTAACGTTATTGTCATTATCATTACTATTATCATTATTATTAATACTATCATTATTATCATAATTACTATCATCATTTTTGTTGTTCGTACTGTTGTAATAGTAGTTATTGCTATCCTAATTGTTGTTGTTATTGTTGTTGTTGTTATTGTTGTTGTTGCTGCTGCTGTTGTTGTTGTTGGTAGTGGTGGTGGTGTCATCACCTTTATTATCCTAATCATTATCATCATCAATACAAGGTGATGAATAGTTATAATCATACTTGCGTTATCATCCTACTGTTTACCTGATTCTGCTCCTTTGAGAAAAAAAAGAGAAAATGTAACAAACTCTTCCAAACGGATATAGAGTTTTCGTAATTTAAATTTCAGTACATAGGACTTATTTTTTTTTTTTTTTTTTTTTTTTTTTGGGGGGGGGGTTGAAAATGTACATAAAGTTGGTTTTAGTAGTATTCATTTTTTTTTAATAATAATGCAGATGTGGTTTAAGATTGTGTACATTTAATTTTTTAGACGGTAGTATTCAATTTTTTTAAAGATAATGCAGACATGGTTTTATCTTGAAGATTATATATATATATGTGAATTTTATAGATAATACGGTAAATATTATCACCAACTCCTCGCCCTCTCTTTGTGCCTCAGGGAAACCTCAATGACAAACGTTTCGTGGGTCAGAGTAAACGTTTGGAAGCTGACCCTTTCAGCTTTGGAATGAGAGTTTCCAGACCATCCGTACAATTAACCAACTATAAACCAGACAGATTCTCTCACTTACATTCGTTCAAATTTTCCCCCTCTTTCCTCTGAAATGTGTTTGCCTTTGATCCTCTATCACTAAAAACACACACATATATAAAAAAAATAATAATAAAAAATAAAACTGCTGAAGGTTGCCCCGTCATACCATCCTTGGAAGAGACGCAATGGATTTGGATCCAGCACTTTTTTCTTTTCTTTTTTTGGGGGTCCAATATCTACAGCTGTGTTTGCTGCCGAGTTCTCCTATTTGCCTAGGACTAAAAACTTTCAGGACTGAGATATTCCATCTGAAATGAGAGGCGGCGCGCGAGTCCTGGACTTTCACGTCAATTCAAAAACGGAATCTCGAGAGCATTCCCCATCATGGACCGACATTTTCTTGCGTCCCATTAATCAGTTCATTTGTAATTACATCTCTTATCATGCTCCTAATCCTAGAGTTATTATGTAACGTCTGTTTGCTATCGATACGGAGCGGAAACGAAGAGACGTGAATGGTGATAGTCTTATAGCCGTCTTTACTTCGGTTCAAGGGAATGTGATAGCACAGGGAACTATCGGCTGGGTTTTACGAGGTAATTTAGTATCTTCTACTACCTCTTTGGCACACACCTTTCATTATACAGTACAATCTCTTCAGCTTTAAATTAATGGTATTATGCTATTTCGTAATGTAAAAAGACTTCTTGTCCTTGTTATCTTGACAGTATTATTTATATGACAGGAGGTTATTAAACGACGAAATACAAAAACAAAACCTCAACTTGTATCACAATCACCGAATCAACGCTTTTCAAGGGAACTCTCTCCTCGGCCCCATATCTTCAGGTTTCTTCCACATAATCCGCGCTCACTCTTTATCTAGAGCTGCAGGATGAATACCTTCACGACCGAGCTTATCTCACACTAGCTTAATTGCTCCTCGGGGATCCCGTAACTTGTGCAGAAAAGAGAGCACGGAGACTTCGTATAGCTTCGATGCGAGGGGATAGGAGGGTCGCTGGAATGAGCTTTGTTGAGATGGGTTTGGAGAGCCTTTCATTTGTTC
>BOPN01005625.1:67500-70000 GCA_017312705.2 Penaeus japonicus | reverse complement strand
AATGTTTAAACGATGTTGCTTCTAGGATATGTTGCTTCGGTGTTTGTCGATGAAGGATTTAGTCTTATGATCTCTTTCTCTCTCTCTCTCTCTCTATCTATCTATTTTTCTCTCTCTCTCTCTTTCTCTCGCTCTCTTTCTCACTCTCTATCTCACTCTCTCGCTCTCTCTCTCTCTTTCTCTCTCTCTCTCTCTCTCTCTCTCTCTCTCTCTCTCTCTTACTCTTTCTCTCTCTCTCTCTCTCTTTCTCTTTCTCCTCTCACTCACTTATCTTTAGTGTCCGTGCAGGCTTTCCTTAATGCTCCGTCACCTTTCAATTTCGACATATTTTCCGCTTGTTTCGCTTTTCTTTGCTTCCATTTACACGTATTCACACACACACACGCACGCACGCATACACACACACATACACATACATACATACATACACACACACACGAATACAGACACACGCATACACAAATACACACGAATACACACACACGCATACACGCACACACACACACACACACGCACTCACAACAACATAACAACAATAACAACATGATAACAGTATCAGAAAATTTAACTGACAAGTTATCATAGGCGTCATCAATGTTTTTTTTTTTTTTTTTTTTTTTTTGGGGGGGAGGGGTAGGGGGAAGAGAAGCTGAATTTTGTTCCTAATTACAAAATGAAGATAAGAAATTTGAAATGAGTAATGTAGGGGAATCTACATGGAGTGATTTCCTTGATGATAAGCTGTAGTGTTTTTGCTTGTTTTTTTTTTGTTTGTTTTGTTTTTTTGTTTTGTTGTTTTCTTATCATTTAGTATTCTGTCTGTTTGATAGTTTCTCATTGTTTTTTTAAATTGTTTTTTCCCTTGCTTTCCTCGTGTAAATGATAATTGTAATAAGTGTACTATATTACATGTGTATGAATAAGTTTAAGATTCTCTCCAGTAGCAAATGATATGTTGTGTAAATATCCATCGCATAATCATGAAGATTATTTCGGTGTAGCTTCATATAGTAATGCATAGTAGCGTACGACAAAACATCTTTGATTTATTAGAGTTTGATTATCAGCTTATCGAGTCAATATATATATATATATATATATATATATATATATATATATATATATATATATATATTAAAAAATATATAGGATGATGTTTCCTGCGATTTTTGCAACTTTTGCAACGAAAAAAAAAAAAAAAAATGAAAGGAACACCAAAAAAATAAAAAATAAAAAATAAAGAGAGAGAGAGAGAAAGAGAGAGAGAGAAAAAGAAATCACGAATCCCAAAATGAAATATAAAAATAGATAAACCTAAATCAATATATAACAAAACCTCTCCTGCGAACTGAAAAAAAAAAAAAAAAAAAAAACTTTCACTGTCAGAGCACTAAGAATCTTGACCCTTCTTTCTGCTCCCGTGAAAGGAATTCGGGAAAACAATCTGTTACAGGAAAACTTTTCCTCGAACTAATACAACGCCGAGTTCGAGATTCATAGATGGAAAATAATGGAATGTATAAAAGAAAAGGGATATAAGAGAAAAAAAAAAGAAGAAAGGGATACAAGAATAAAGTCTTAAAGGAGAAAGTCTCGAAGGAAAAGGAATGGTTATTTGAAATAGGAAAAGGAGAGAAAGTAATAGATATGAAGATGGATATTTTTTTTTATCTTTATATAAAAATAGTGAACGAGAGAGACAGAGAAAAAAAGAAAAGAAATAAGGAGTAATCAGACGGATGAGAGAAGCTTTATTATGAAAAAAGGAAGAAGAAAAAATATTCATGTACTGTAAGTGTATGTATGTGCGTGTGTGTGTGTGTGTGTGTGTGTTGTGTGTGTGTGTGTGAATATTTGGATATAAGATTCTGCGTTAGTACACGGAGTGGCTTTTGAAGTCACGAAACCAGAACTATTCAAAGAAATAGACAGAATGTTTATCTGTCTATCTAAAACAATTTCAAATTTATATCCACTAATGTTAGAAAAAATGTATTCTGAAAGACGACTACTGATTATGATTAAAACATTTAACACCGCGATCACATTTAACCGGTGATATATATATTCCCCCTTGTGATAAATCTAACACCAAGATACCATACACAATCAACTAAGGACACTAGTGGTAGACATAAGCAGTAGCATCTTTAATCAGAATATTTTATGATTTTTGTGAATATATTATTTTATAGTATCAGTGAAACGGGAAATTTAATTGGTATGTACAATAAGCGTATAACAAAGAACTTTCTTGATTCATCATCACTGTCATCATCGAAAGTTTGATAAATGTAATTGAGAAGAAAAAAAATATGTGAAATAATTGATATTCCACGTTTTTTTTCTTCTTCTTCTTCTTCTTCTTCTCCTTCTTTTCTTATTTTTTTATTACTTATATAAATTTAAAGACATCAATGATATCAAACCACATATATGGTTAGACACGTTTCATTCCGTCGATGACCCCACTTTAAGAACAATATCAAATGCAGGAATA
>BOPN01005625.1:0-2500 GCA_017312705.2 Penaeus japonicus | reverse complement strand
ACCCTCCCATCCCCCACCAACCCCTCAACCCCACCCCCTCACACCCCCACCCCTTCGTAAATCCCAGTACCGGGTTTCCAATAGCATCAAAAAGCACAAATTCTCACTCAGAGCCATCTGTAACTTCCATTCCCTTAACAGAACCATCTGAGCGCCGTGACCAGCTGCTCGTGGGAGAGATATCTCGTCCTTGGGGGGGTGGGGGGGGTGCTGGTGTGTTATTACTGTTATTTGCTATTGTTGTTATCATTGTTATTAGTATTATTGTTATTAATATTCTTTTTCTTCTCATTGTCATTTTCTTTGTAGTTGTTATTATTATGGTCATTATCGTAATCATTATTACTGTTATTGTTATTGTCATTGTTATTGTTGTTATTGTTATTATTGTTGTTATTTTGATCATTGTTATGATTATCTTTATGATCATTGTTATTATTATATCATTATTACTATTGTTATCATCAGTGTCATTATTATTATTATCATTATTATCATCATTATTGTTATTGTTATTATTATCATTATTATTGTTATTATTATTATTATTATCATTATTAATATTATCATTATTATTATTATTATTATCATTATCGTTATTAGTATCATCATCCTTGTCATTATCATTATTATCATTATCATTACTATGATTATTATTACCATCACCATTATTGTCATTATGCTGTTACTAGTATCATTACTAATATTATTTATGTTTTATTATTATCATCATCATTATATGATGATGATGGTAATGATGTTGATGGTAATGATGTTAATGATGGTGATGGTGATGATGATGATAAGAACAACAACAACATCTATAACGACATCATAAACAAACACATATATAACAACAACTAGAACAGGAACAACAACATCACACATAACAGCAACAATAACAAAAACAACCACAAACACATATACAACAACAACAAAAACAAAACCAACAACAGGTAAAACAACAGCAGCAATGATAACATCAACAACAACAACAACAAACACATAAACAGCAGAAACAAGAAACAAGAACCAGAACAACAACAGATACAACAACAAGCATAACAACAGGACAGTTACCAAAAACAAAGGTCGAAGGTCATTCGTTCCCTTCTCAGATACAAGGCCACGTTTGTTTGTTTGTTTGTTTTTTGTTTTGCTAAGAGAGAGAGAGAGAGAGAGAGAGAGAGAGAGAGAGAGAGAGAGAGAGAGAGAGAGAGAGAGAGAGAGAGAGAGAGAGAGAGAGAGAGAGAGAGAGTGTGTGTGTGTGTGTGTGTGTGTGTTTACGTAGGTATGTGTGTGCCTATGTTTCTTTTATGTATATACACATTTACGTATACATATATGAATATATGTATGTATGTATATACGACTCGACATATACGACACATATTTACACACGTATATATGTACACACACGCACACACACCCACACAATCACACACACACACACAGACACACACACACACACACACATACACACAATCACACACACACACACACACACACGCACAGAGTGTTGGCTCCAAAACATTTCCCATGGACGAGAGTTGGGCAGAGGAAGGGAGGGAGGACTGAATGCGCAATGAAGGAGGGAGCGCCCAGCCCTGACTGCGTGAGACCATATGCTAGTGGAGATGGGGTGGGGGTGAGGTGGGGGGTCGGGGGGGGGGGGTGTATGTATGGAGATGGGGGGGGGTGGTGGGGGGGGGAGTGGGGGAGTATCTCTCCTAGTGGGATTAAAAATGATAAGTTTAAGAGACATTTTTTTAAAAAGTATTTTGGATTATTGATTCACGTTACATACACATCGAAAAGGAAACTTGTGATAAGAATATGTCTGTTTTCAGAAAGAATAAAAGAATAGAAAGAAACAAACAAAAGAAAAAGAAAGAAAAAGAAAAAAAAAAAAAAACAACAACAACAGAAAACGGTTACAATTGCAAGAAATTTTATGGGTAAATAATACATACAAAATCTAAGCTGACATATTGTTACTAAGCTTAATAAGTCGCATTGAAAGTATTAGTTGAATTATTCATGTATTCATGTATATCGTGTGTTACTCTGTTGGGGGAGGGGGTAGGGGGGGGGGGAGGAAGGCAATTTATCAAGCCAAGGAGGGGATGTCTTAGCAACCCTTGATACGATGCTGCATTTGTGCTGTATATGCGTTTGTGTATGTCTCTCTCGCTCTCTCTCGCTCCCTCTTTTTCTTTTCCCTCTCTCTCTCTCTATGTTTGTCTCTGTATGTCTCTCTCTCTCTATGTTTGTCTCTCTCTCTCTCTATATATATATATTCTCTCTCTCTCTCTCTCTCTCTCTCTCTCTCTCTCTCTCTATGTTTGTCTCTCTGTCTCTCTCTCTCTCTCTCTCTCTCTCTCTCTCTCTCTCTCTTCCTTTCTCTCTCCATTTCTCCCTTCCCCCATCCAACTGGACCGAGAAAGCGAATTGACATGCAAAGAGGAGGCATAACAGTGGAGAAAGGGAAATATATATA
>BOPN01005624.1:77500-85000 GCA_017312705.2 Penaeus japonicus | reverse complement strand
CCCCAACCGACCCCCCCCCTCAACGCCCAATCCCGCAACAATATCCCCCGCCCTCACCTCCAGCCCACCGCAACCCACCCACGCCCACAACCCCATGAGAAAAGCCTCGGTCTTTCCCGTTCCTTCCAGGCGACTAACCCACTTTCGGGCGTGCGGGTTGAGGAGTCGCTCGGGAACAGCTGATGGCCAGCCGAGTGCAAGGGGGGGAGGGGGGGTAGGATGGACAGGAGGAGGGTGACAGGGCGGAGATATGGTGCGGGGTAAGGGTATGGTGAAGGGGGGGAGGGATATAATGACAGGGTTGAGGGTGGAGGTATGGTGACAGAGTTAAGGGGTATGATGACAGGGTTGAGTGTGGAGGTATGGTGCAGGTGAGGGGTATGGTGACAGGGTTGAGGTGGAGGTATGGTGACAGAGTTAAGGGGTATGGTGACAGGGTTGAGGGTGGAGGTATGGTGACAGGGTTGAGGTGGAGGTATGGTGACAGAGTTAAGGGGTATGATGACAGGGTTGAGGGTAGAGGTATGGTGCAGGTGAGGGAATTAGTGACAGGACTGAATGTCCAGGCATGGTGCAAGGGGGGGGGGTATGGTGACAGGGTTGAGGTGGAGGTATGGTGCAAGTGAGGGGTATGGTGACAGGGTGGGGGTGAAGGATGGAGTATGGTTGTAGGGTGGAGGGTGGATGTATGGTGACAGGGGGGGGGGGAGGAGGTCCTCGGTACTATCAGATCTGGAGCTCAACTGAATTCATTGCCGGTTTGATATGCTATGATATTATTCATTTGATTAAAAACATCATCAATTATTGTTGCCCTTATCATAATCAATATTATCGTAATTAGCATTCCTATAACTGATATCATTCTTATGATTATCATTATCATCATTATTATCATTATTACCATTGTCATCTTTTTACTCGTTTTATTTCTTTATACTCGTGCATTTCTATCTTTTCATTTTTTATCCATGTCTTGTTCGTTGTTTTTTATGGTCTATTTTTTTCTAAATGACACCAAAAGAAAGAATAACACTTTATATTTCAGATACCAACTAAGGTTAAATGAAGCCTTGGGGAGACTTAGATAAATGAAATTCATGTTTAAATGCTGATAATTATACAAGATGAGAACTATCATTTATTTAATTATCACAAACTGCGTGGATAATGACTACGCTCGTAGTGTATCACGTATGTTGATATTTCTTTTGCAAGTCATGTACATACCTGTTATGTGGATGCATTTCTGCTGTTATTTTTTTTTCCTTCAAAGATATATAAAAGCGTGCGTGCTGAATGTGTTAGCTATCGTGGTTTCATTTACGTTTTTGGGTTGAAAATATTTTAAGCTCGTGTCGTTTTTTTCTGTATATAACGGACGGGAAAAAACTAAAATGATAATTCACGTTATTCCGCGTGTGATTCCTACAGAAAATATTTTTTCTTTTAGAAAATACAACAACAAGAACAAAAGTAACGGCATTTTCTTTGAAAAAATGAAAATAGAGAAATAGAAAAGAACCGAAACACCAAGACATACTTTGCTGATACGCTCGTAATCGTCATTTACCTGACCTTAGTCTAACAAAACTGTAATATAGAAAAAAAAACTATATTATAGAAAACAAAATGAAAGCATAAACAAGAAGCAAGGAAGACATCATATATTTTGTTCCATGTGGCTTATTAATTTCCTATGATGATTGACTGATTCTTTAGCATTATCTGCAACTCCAACAACTTACGTCATTAGGAACATACAATTTCGCACACTTTGATATATTAATGTCATTCAAATATCAAAATCACCCTACCCGCAAAGACGAACTATAAACCGTTTCCTCTTTTCGATATGGACCAAAGGAAATCAAAATTGCACATCGACCGTGCATAGCGTGTTAATCACACATACCATACCCATCAGAAATCAAAGTCTCCCTCAAGAGGTTACCGAGACCCTCTACATCGCAATTCTCCCATGACTAAACGAGCAACATATGTAGGCCTACCTGTCCAAGCGTGCAGGGTTCTTGATCGCGCAGAGGAGCAAGTCACTTCCCCCTGATATCGTTTTACGAGGCGATAAACCCGCGGGCGTGAAATAAAGATATCGCAGGCAGATATAACACCGCAGTTGACACACACACACACACACACAAAAAAAAAGCGGGAAAGCTCGATCCTCAAAAAAAGAAAAGAAAAAAAGGTGGTTTAGATGTTCCTCAAAAAAAGGTTATCTCATCGTGTGGACGCATACACGCGATTTTCCAATTTCAACACGTTTTCTTATTACCTCATAACCGCTGTTATATGCGGCGTTCCAGGTTACTTTGCATCACGTAACAGCTATCATCATGCGGTAGCGCAGTCCGAAAGCGACATTCAGGTCTTCTCCCTCCTTCCCTCCCTCCCTCCCTCCCTCCCTCTCTCCTCCCTATCTACCTTCCTCCCTCCCTTCTTCCCTCTCTCTCTCCCTACCTCTCTCTCTCCCTCCCTCCCTCCCTTCTTCCCCTCTCCCTCTCTCCTCCCTCTCACCCTTCCTCCCTCCCTCAATCCCTTCCACCCTCTCTCTCTCTCTCCCTCCCTCCCTCTCTCTCCCTCTCTCTCTCTCTCCCTCCCTCCCTCTCTCTCTCTCTCTCTCTCTCTCTCTCTCTCTCTCTCTCTCTCTTCCTCTCTCTCTCCCTCCCTCCCTCTCTCCCTCCTTCCCTCCGTCCCCTCTCTCTCTCTCCCTCCTTCCTCCTTCCCCAAACCCTCCGTTCCTCCTACTCACATACACATAAACACACATATATACACTTATATATATTTATATATATATATATATATATATATATATATATATATATATATATATATATATATATATATACACACATATGTATATATATATATATATATATAGAGAGAGATAAGAGATAGGAAAAAGAGAGAAAGATGAAAGAGAGAGATAGGAAAAAGAGAGAAAGATGGAAGAGAGAGATAGGAAAAAGAGAGAAAGATGAAAGAGAGAGATAGGAAAAAGAGAGAAAGATGAAAGAGAGAGGTAGGAAAAGGAGAGAAAGATGAAAGAGAGAGATAGGAAAAAGAGAGAAAGATGAAAGAGGGTGTAATAAAAAAAAGATAGAGAGAGATAAGAGATAGGAAAAAGAGAGAAAGATGAAAGAGAGAGATAGGAAAAAGAGAGGAAGATGAAAGAGAGAGAGATAGGAAAAAGAGAGAAAGATGGAAGAGAGAGATAGGAAAAAGAGAGAAAGATGAAAGAGAGAGATAGGAAAAAGAGAGAAAGATGAAAGAGAGAAATAGGAAAAAGAGAGAAAGATGAAAGAGAGAAATAGGAAAAAGAGAGAAAGATGAAAGAGGGTGATAGAAAACAAGATAGAGAGAGAAAAAGAGAAGAGACACTATGGGAATGGTAGGCTGAAGTCCGGTCACGGCCAGTGGAGCGAAGTCCTTTGGGTTCCTTGCAAGTCACCGCCTTCTTGCCTGCTTCCTCTCGCCTTTCTCTCTCTCTCCCTCTCTCCCTCTTTCTGTCCATCCATCTAATAAATTAATACATACATTTATATTTTTATGATACATTTGTGTGTGTGTCTATGCATACATGTTTGAATGCACGTATTTATGTATGAATGTATGTGTGCATGTATATTCAAAGATATTCCTCTTCCCTATTTTGCTACTATTTTCACAATTACAGTTATCATTATATCATCGCCATTTTTTATCATCAATCACTCTACTCATATCAATCGTTTACCACCACTATAGGCATTATCTTCTCATACCTTCTCTTATAATTATCACTATTTCCTCAACTATAATCGTTGTTACCAGATTGTTCTCCCTTTCTGTAAAGCAAAAACGGGTGGCAGGAAACACCTACCTGGCAACCTCTCAACACATTTGCCCATAGGCCTAGAAAGGCATATGACATAAGATTTGATTTTTTTTTTTTTTTTTTTTTTGTAAGGGTTTCTAATCCAATAATAGAGGCGACGCTAGAGAATTTAAGATAAAGGATTAACACAGATAGATATCTTAAGCGTACATAGGGACGCACACTGGCACAAACACGGGTGTACAGACACACAAGTAGACACAAACAGAAACGCACGAGCAAACACGCACACAACAAGCACAAACACACATAGATACACGCACAGATAGACGCTGACAAATACGCACAAAGCCCCCCCCACCCCCCTCACCCCCGTCCTACCCCTCCCCCTCACCCCCGTCCTACTCCTCCGCCCCTCCCCCCCGTCCTACCCCCCCACCCTCCCCCTCTCCGAAAAACTGCTGAATCCGCACTCGATTGTCCTTTCCTCACGCCGATGGAGTCGAAGGTCTCTCGCCGCCGCCCAGGGAAGACCTCGAGTGCCTCTCCTTCGGCGTGTCAGATCTCGAGACGAAGCACAGGTCGTGGGGGCAGAGGAGAGGAGAAGGAACAAGGGAAGAAGCACAGGTCGTGGGGGCAGAGAAGAGGAGAAGGAAAAAGGGAAGAAGCACAGGTCGTGGGGGCAGAGGAGAGGAGAAGGAAAAAGGGAAGAAGCACAGGAAGTGGGAGGAGAGAAGAGAAGAATTAAAAAGGGAAGAAGCACAGGAAGTGGGAGGAGAGAAAGGGAAAGGAAGAGAAGGAAAAGGAAAAAAAGTACAGGTAGTGGGAGGAGAAAAAGAAAAAATGAAGAAAAGGAAAAGGAAAAAGGAACAGGTAGAAGGAGAGAAAGAGAGAAAAAAGAAAGAAACACAGATCGTGGGAGGAGAGAAAGGGGGAAAAAGGAAAGAAGCACAGGTAGTGGGAGAGACAAAGAGAAAAAAAGAACGAAGCGCAGGTAGTGGGAGAGACAGAGAGAAAAAAGAAAGAAGCACAAATAGGGGGAGAGACAGAGAGAAAAAAGAAAGAAGCACAGGTAGTGGGAGAGAAAGATAGAAAAAAGGAAAGAAAGAAGCACAGGTACTGGGAGAGACAGAGAGAAAAAAGAAAGAAGCACAGGTAGTGGGAGAGACAGAGAGAAAAAAGAAAGAAGCACAGGTAGTGGGAGAGACAGAGAGAAAAAGGAAAGAAGCACAGGTAGTGGGAGAGACAGAGAGAAAAAGGAAAGAAAGAAGCACAGGTAGTGGGAGAGACAGAGAGAAAAAGGAAAGAAAGAAGCACAGGTAGTGGGAGAGACAGAGAGAAAAACGAAAGAAGCACAGGTAGTGGGAGAGACAGAGAGAAAAAGGAAAGAAAGAAGCACAGGTAGTGGGAGAGACAGAGAGAAAAAGGAAAGAAGCACAGGTAGTGGGAGGAGGGAAAGTCTTTTATTCCCGCGCCTCGTCTTCGCGCCCGCTACGTGCGTCGCGGCTCAGAGCCCGAGATCGCATTAGCGAATGCCGGTCGTGTAGTTTTTTCACCTCGGGAAAAATCATAACATTTTTAATCTTAAAAAATTCGCGTCACATACTTTGAGGCTCGTGTTGCAGTTTTTGCCTCTGTATGTGTATGCATATGTGTATGTATGTATGTATGTAGATTTATATATGTATGTGTATGTAAATTGCTTGTATGTGTACTCATATGTGTATATATATAGATCGATAGATATATAGATAGATAGGTAGATAGATACATGTATACATATATATATATATGTATATATATGTATAAATATGTATATGTGTATGTATATATATATATATATATATGTGTGTGTGTGTGTGTGTGTGTGTGTGTGTGTGTGTGTGTGTGTGTGTGTGTGAATATGCAAGTATAAATATTTCCCTTAAGCCCTCTTCGACCATAAACCCAAAGTGTGATCAGAAAGCCATCTCTCCGTCGACCTCTCAAGAGAGAAGGGAAGTGGCGTTTCCACAGCCTGCGCACCGCGACACTCTTTTGTCTCCGGCGCTGCCAAGCCTTTGTCCGCATCGCCGCTTTGTGTCTTGTCTCCTTAGCATGCGCATGAAAGTCCCAGCACTTCGACCACTCTCGACACTCCCTCTGCTTTTCCGCGATCGCTCAGATGAAAAGACGAGGCTCGCCGTCAGGAGACAGACAGCGGCGCGGCGTTGTGTCGTCCTCGTCTCTTCCCGCGCAGACTTCGCCGCTTTTTTCTTCTTCGTTTCGTGATCGACGCAGGCGGTAAAATCTTAGTATTAGTGCCACGATGGCGTTCGGTTTTCAACATTGAACAGTCGGTTTTTATTCAACATTTGGCTTGGACATGCCAGCATAATTCTGGTGTTTGCAGTTTTCTAGGTTTAGCTCTTTCTTTCAACCGATCTCGTCGGTGACTGCGCTTACAGGAATAACAAAACGTAAATAACAAAACGTCCCTCCGAGTTCCGGTTTAGTTCCGGTTTAATCACTGCATTTCTTCTCGTGTAGGGAAGGCCTCGCCAGTCCCCTCTGAGGCAGATTCGCTCTCGGGAAGAAATGCGGGACTTTTCCCCGCCGCCGCCCAGCGACTGGCCTTTATTGAGTATCATAGCAAGTGGTAAATAATAGAACTCTTTGTTAATGGCTGTTGATGAACAAAATGGTAGAAGAGAGAGGGTGGTGGGGGTGCGGAAGGGTAGAAAGAGGAAGGGGAAGAGAGAGACAGGCAGACAGACACAGAAGGAAGATTTGCAAAAATAAACGAGGGAAAGAGTGTGAAAAGATAATGAGAGTGAGGCAGATGAAAGAGAGAGATAGGAAAAAGAGAGAAAGATGAAAGAGAGAGATAGGAAAAAGAGAGAAAAATGAAAGAGAGAGATAGGAAAAAGAGAGAAAGATGAAAGAGAGAAAGATGAAAGAGAGAGATAGGAAAAAGAGAGAAAGATGAAAGAGAGAAAGATGAAAGAGAGAGATAGGAAAAAGAGAGAAAGATGAAAGAGGGTGATAAGAAAAGAAAGATGAAAGAGGGTGATAGAAAAAAAGATAGAGAGAGAAAAAGAGAAGAGACACTATGGGAATGGTAGGCTGAAGTCCGGTCACGGCCAGTGGAGCGAAGTCCTTTGGGTTCCTTGCAAGTCACCGCCTTCTTGCCTGCTTCCTCTCGCCTTTCTCTCTCTCTCCCTCTCTCCCTCTTTCTGTCCATCCATCTAATAAATTAGTGCATACATTTATATTTATATGATACATTTGTGTGTGTGTCTATGCATACACGTTTGAATGCACGTATTTATGTATGAATGTATGTGTGCATGTATATTCAAAGATATTCCTCTTCCCTATTTTACTACTATTTTCACAATTACAGTTATCATTATATCATCGCCATTTTTTATCATCAATCACTCTACTCATATCAATCGTTTACCACCACTATAGGCATTATCTTCTCATACCTTCTCTTATAATTATCACTATTTCCTCAACTATAATCGCTGTTACCAGATTGTTCTCCCTTTCCGTAAAGCAAAAATGGGTGGCAGGAAACACCTACCTGGCAACCTCTCAACACATTTGCCCATAGGCCTAGAAAGGCATATGACCTAAGATTTGATTTTTTTTTTTTGTAAGGGTTTCTAATC
>BOPN01005624.1:60000-62500 GCA_017312705.2 Penaeus japonicus | reverse complement strand
GGAGCAAAAAAAAAAGAGAAAAAAGAAAAACACAAAGAAACAGAACAGGATAAGCGTTATAAACGGAAGAAGAAAAGGGAGAAGGAGAAGAAGAAAAGGGGGAAGTAGAAGGAGAAGAAGAAAGGGGAGAAGAAGGAGAAGGAGACGAAGGAAAGGGGGAAGTAGAAGGAGAAGAAGAAAGGGGAGAAGAAGAAAGGGGAGAAGAAGGAGAAGGAGACGAAGGAAAGGGGGAAGCAGAAGGAGAAGAAGAAAGGGGAGAAGAAGAAGAAGGAGAAGAAGAAAGGGAAGGAAAGGGGGAAGTAGAAGGAGAAGAAGAAAGGGGAGAAGAAGAAGAAGGAGAAGAAGAAAGGGGAGAAGAAGGAGAAGGAGAAGAATGGCCGTAAAGACGAGGTGCGCAGACGCGACCGAAAGCCCTCGGCGCGGCGCCCTCGCGTCACACCTGCTTGCGCGGCGTCGCACGGGAGGAGGAAGAGGAACAGGGGAAGAAAGCAAAGGAGAAGGAGAGGAAGAGGATAAGAAGGTAAAGGAGAAGGAGAGGAAGAGGAGAAGGGGGAGGTGGAGGAGAAAGGCAGAAAGGGCTCGTTTGTGTATTTGGTCTCCTCTATCTTTTGAAGTTATTCTCTCTCTTTCTCTCTTTCTCTCTCTTTCTTAATCTCATTCTCTCTCACTCTCTCTCTCTATCTATCTATCTATCTATCTATCTATCTATCTATCTCTCTCTCTTTCTTTCTCTCTTTCTCTCTCTCTGTCTCATTCTCTCTCTCTCTCTCTCTTTCTTTCTCTCTTTATCTATCTATCTATCTATCTATCTCATTCTCTCTCTCTCTCTCTCTCTCTCTTTCTCTCTCTCTCTCTATCTCTCTTTCTCTCTCTCTCTCTCTCTCTCTCTCTCTCTCTCTCTCTCTCTCTCTCTCTCTCTCTCTCTCTCTCTCTCTCTCTCTCTCTCTCTCTCTCTCTCTCTCTCTCTCTCTCTCTCTCTCTCTCTCTCTCTCTCTCTCTCTCTCTCTCTCTCTCTCTCTCTCTCTCTCTCTCTCTCTCTCTCTTTCTCTCCCTCTCTTTCTCTCTCTCTCTCTCTCTCTCTCTCTCTCTCTCTCTCTCTCTCTCTCTCTCTCTCTCTCTCTCTCTCTCTCTCTCTCTCTCCTTCTCTCTCTCTCTCTCTCCCTCTCTTTCTCTCTTTCTCTCCCTCTCTCTCTCTCAATGACAAGGTATCACAGGGAATGGGAGGAGGAGGCGAATGGCATAGGGAGGAGGAGGGGGGGGGGGTCCAATGGCGTCGTTGTAGAGCCTGTAGTTCAGTGGTCCTTCTAATGGGACATATCCTGGGACGAATCGGGAGGCGGAAGAATGGGAGAAAGGCTAGGAGGAAAGAGAGAAGGGAGAGAGGAAGAGAGAGAGAGAGAGAGAGAGAGAGAGAGAGAGAGAGAGAGAGAGAGAGAGAGAGAGAGAGAGAGAGAGAGAGAGAGAGAGAGAGGAGAGAGAGAGAGAGAGAGAGAGAAGAGAGAGAGAGACTGAAGGAAGAAGAGAGAGAGAGAGATGAGAAAGAAATAGAGAGGGGAAAATGGAGGAAGAGAGATAAGAATAAGAACGAGGAAACGTGAGAGGAAGATGAATAGAGAAAGAAAAATGAAGAGGAGGGAGGTGAGACAAGGAGATAGATAGAAAGAGGAATAGAGGCAAAGATAAAGAAAAATGAGGTGCAGAATGGCAGAAGAGAGACAGAGGTAATTTTGATGATATTAAAGATCTTTTTCCTCTCTTTTCTTCTTGCTCCTTCCTTCTTTTTCATTCTTTAATCCATGCCCTTGCTTTGCTTTCTTCTGCTTCTCTTTATGACAAGTTGTGTTTCTTCCTTTTCATTCCATTTTGCACTTTTCACGCTTTCTCTCCTCTTTGCCATTTCCCCTTTTTCTTCTACCTTTTACTCCTTCGTACTCCCTTATTTTCCCTTTAATTCCCCTCTTCCTTCCCCCCTCTCTTCTCTCTCCTTTCTAGTCCATCATCACCTCCTGCTCTTCCTCCTGCTCTTCTTGTCTTCCTTCTCCTCTTCTTTCGCTTCCCGTTCTTCTTCTCCTTCAGTTCTTTCCCTTCCTCGCCTCCTCTCCGCCTCTCCGATTCCTCCTCCTTCTTCTCATCCATCTTCTCTGCTTCCCTCCTCCTTCTCCCTCTTTCTTCCTCCTTCCACCTTCTTTCGTCCCCGCTTCCTCCTTCTCTCTCCCCTTCCCCGTCCCTCCTCCCCTTCCCTTCCCTACTCCCCTTCCCCTCCCCTCCTCCCCCTCCCCTCCTTCCTCCCCCTCCCCTCCCTCCTCCCCTTCCGCCCCCCCCCCTCCCACCGCTGTGTCGGTCAGTGGTCGCTCAGGAGTCTCGAGTCCTTCCCTTCCTCCTCCTTCGCCTCTCCTTCTGTTCCATTCCCTCTTCCTCCCCTTCTTCCCTTCTCTTCCTTGTCCTCTTTTGCTCCTTATTCACCCTCTCCACTTTCTCCACTCTCTCCAGTCTCCACTAC
>BOPN01005624.1:42500-45000 GCA_017312705.2 Penaeus japonicus | reverse complement strand
TCCTGCCTCTTCCTCTTCCTCCTCTCCTCCTGCCTCTTCCTCTTCCTCCTCTCCTCCTGCCTCTTCCTCTTCCTCCTCTCCTCCTGCCTCTTCCTCTTCCTCCTCTCCTCCTGCATCTTCCTCTTCCTCCTCTCCCTCCTGCCTCTTCCTCTTCCTCCCTCTCCTCATGCCTCTTCCTCTTCCTCCCTCTCCTCCTGGGCTCTTCCTCTTCCCTCCTCTCCTCCTGCCTCTTCCTCTTCCTCCTCTCCTCCTGCCTCTTCCTCTTCCTCTTCCTCCTCTCCTCCTGCCTCTTCCTCTTCCTCCTCTCCTCCTGCCTCTTCCTCTTCCTCCTCTCCTCCTGCCTCTTCCTCTTCCTCCTCTCCTCCTGCCTCTTCCCCTTCCTCCCTCTCCTCCTGCCTCTTCCTCTCTTCCTCCTCCTCCTCCTGCCTCTTCCTCTTCCTCTCTCCTCCAGCCTCTTCCTCTTCCTCCTCTCCTCCTGCATCTTCCTCTTCCTCCTCTCCTCCTGCCTCTTCCTCTTCCTCCTCTCCTCCTGCCTCTTCCTCTTCCTCCTCTCCTCCTGCCTCTTCCTCTTCCTCCCCTCCTCCTGCATCTTCCTCTCTCCTCCCTCTCCTCCTGCCTCTTCCTCTTCCTCCTCTCCTCCTGCCTCTTCCTCTTCCTCCTCTCCTCCTGCCTCTTCCTCTTCCTCTTCCTCCTCTCCTCCTGCCTCTTCCTCTTCCTCCTCTCCTCCTGCCTCTTCCTCTTCCTCTTCCTCCTCTCCTCCTGCCTCTTCCTCTTCCTCCTCTCCTCCTGCCTCTTCCTCTTCCTCCTCTCCTCCTGCCTCTTCCTCTTCCTCTTCCTCCTCTCCTCCTGCCTCTTCCTCTTCCTCTTCCTCCTCTCCTCCTGCCTCTTCCTCTTCCTCCTCTCCTCCTGCCTCTTCCTCTTCCTCCTCTCCTCCTGCCTCTTCCTCTTCCTCCTCTCCTCCTGCCTCTTCCTCTTCCTCCTCTCCTCCTGCCTCTTCCTCTTCCTCCTCTCCTCCTGCCTCTTCCTCTTCCTCCTCTCCTCCTGCCTCTTCCTCTTCCTCCTCTCCTCCTGCCTCTTCCTCTTCCTCCTCTCCTCCTGCATCTTCCTCTTCCTCCTTTCCTCCTGCCTCCTCCTCTTCCTCCTCTCCTCCTGCCTCTTCCTCTCCTCTCCTCCTGCCTCTTCCTCTTCCTCCTCTCCTCCTGCCTCTTCCTCTTCCTCCTCCCTCCCCTCCTGCATCTTCCTCTCTTCCTCCTTCCTCCTGCCTCCTCTTCCTCCCTTCCTCCTGCCTCTTCCTCTCCTCTCCTCCTGCCTCTTCCTCTTCCTCCTCTCCTCCTGCCTCTTCCTCTTCCTCCTCTCCTCCTACCTCTTCCTCTTCCTCCTCTCCTCCTGCCTCTTCCTCTTCCTCCTCTCCTCCTGCCTCTTCCTCTCCTCTCCTCCTGCCTCTTCCTCTTCCTCCTCTCCTCCTACCTCTTCCTCTTCCTCCTCTCCTCCTGCCTCTTCCTCTCCTCTCCTCCTGCCTCTTCCTCTTCCTCCCCTCTCCCCTGCATCTTCCCTTCCTCCTTTCCTCCCGCCTCCTCCTCTCCTCCTCTCCTCCTCCTGCCTCTTCCTCTTCCTCCTCCCGCCTCTTCCTCTCCTCTCCTCCTGCCTCTTCCTCTTCCTCCTCTCCTCCTGCCTCTTCCTCTCCTCTCCTCCTGCCTCTTCCTCTTCCTCCTCTCCTCCTGCATCTTCCTCTTCCTCCTTTCCTCCTGCCTCCTCCTCTTCCTCCTCTCCTCCTGCCTCTTCCTCTTCCTCCCTCCTGCCTCCTCCTCTTCCTCCTTCTCCTCCTGCCTCTTCCTCTTCCTCCTCTCCTCCTGCATCTTCCTCTTCCTCCTTTCCTCCTGCCTCCTCCTCTTCCTCCTCTCCTCCTGCCTCTTCCTCTCCTCTCCTCCTGCCTCTTCCTCTTCCTCCTCTCCTCCTGCCTCTTCCTCTTCCTCCTCTCCTCCTGCCTCTTCCTCTTCCTCCTCTCCTCCTGCCTCTTCCTCTTCCTCCTCTCCTCCTGCCTCTTCCTCTTCCTCCTCTCCTCCCGCCTCTTCCTCCTCCCCTCTCCCTCCCCTGCCCCTCTTCCTCTCCTTTCCTCCTGCCTCTCCTCTTCCTCCTCCTCTCCTCCTGCCTCTTCCTCTTCCTCCTTTCCTCCTGCCTCTTCCTCTTCCTCCTCTCCTCCTGCCCCTCTTCCTCTCCTCTCCTCATACCTCTTCCTCTTCCTCCTCTCCTCCTGCCTCTTCCTCTTCCTCCTCTCCTCCTGCCTCTTCCTCTTCCTCCTCTCCTCCTGCCTCTTCCTCTTCCTCCTCTCCTCCTGCCTCTTCCTCTTCCTCCTCTCCTCCTGCATCTTCCTCTTCCTCCTTTCCTCCTGCCTCCTCCTCTTCCTCCTCTCCTCCTGCCTCTTCCTCTCCTCTCCTCCTGCCTCTTCCTCTTCCTCTTCCTCCTCTCCTCCTGCCTCTTCCTCTTCCTCCTCTCCTCCTGC
>BOPN01005624.1:17500-20000 GCA_017312705.2 Penaeus japonicus | reverse complement strand
CTCCTCTCTTTCTCTTTCTTATTTCTCCTTTTCCTCGTCTCTCCCCCATGTCTTTCTCGTTCCTTCCCATGTCTCATTCTTCTCCTTCCTTCTCATCTCCCTCATTCATCTTCCTCTCACCTTCACCTTTTAGCTCCTCGCGTTCACCTTTGTGCGTCTTCGTGGCAGGTGATTGACTCAGACTACTTCATACAACTTCCGGTTTACGCGTCCGCTCTTCCGTATTTCGTGATTCTTTCTTTTGCATTTTCGTTTTCTCTCTTCTTCTTCTTCTTCTCTCTCTCTCTCCCTATATATATATATATATATATATATATATATATATATATATATATATATATATATATATATATATATACATATATACATATATATATATATATATATATATATATATATATATATATATATATATATATATATATATATATATATAGAGAGAGAGAGAGAGAGAGAGAGAGAGAGAGAGAGAAAGAGAGACAGACAGACAGAGTGAGGGAGGGGGGGGGGGTATATATCTTCTCCATCTAAGCCTCTCCTCTCCTCCTCTTCCTTCCTTCCTTCCTTCCTTCCTACCAGACACATCTTCTCGCAAAGCGTCACCTCTCATCCTCTTCGTCTCCGTTATTCATGCTTTGTCATTCTTCCTCCTTCGCTGTCCTTTAATCCGCGTCCTTCTGTGACATTCATTCGTCTTAATCCCAGGCTCTCTGTCTCCTTCTTCATCTTCCTCTTCCTCCTTCCTTCTCCTCTGGATGTCCTCACGCCGGGGTAATTGGCCTCCCCGTGTTTGATTTCTTTCTCTTTCTCTTCTTATTTGTCCCGTTTTCTTCCGTTTCTCTTCCTTTCTCTTCCCCCCCCCCTCTCTCTCTCTCTCTCTCTCTCTCTCTCTCTCTCTCTCTCTCTTTCCCTCTCTCTCTCTCTCTCCCTCTTTCCTTCGCATACTCCTTCCCCCCTTCTCTTCCTCCTTCCCTCCATGCAGAGGCGTTTGTGCCTTAGTCTGGGAACGTTTGGTAGAAACGTTTGCTCTCCGTGTCAATATTGCCTCAGGACAAACGTTGTGACTCTCCCGTGCAGAGGAACTGAAGGTGTCATGAACGCTGTGTGTGTATTGGCTTGCGTATGTGTGTTTGAGTGTGTGTGTGTGTGTGTGTGTGTTGTATATGTGTGTGTTTGTGTGCAAATGTCTGTATGTATAGGTATGTATGTATACATGCATTTTTCTATCTATTCATTTTTTTTCTGTCTGTCTGTCTGTCTGTCTGTCTCTCTCTCTCTCTCTCTCTCTCTCTCTCTCTCTCTCTCTCTCTCTCTCTCTCTCTCTCTCTCTCTCTCTCTCTTCTCTCTCTCTCTCTCTCTCTCTCTCCCTCTCTCTTTCTCCTCTCCTCTCTCCCTTCCTCTTCTTTCTCTCTCTCTCTCTTCTCTGTGTATATATATGTATATATATATATATATATATATATATATATATATATATATATATATTCATGTATAAATGTGTGTGTGTGTACATATATATATATATATAGATAGATAGATAGATAGATAGATAGAGAGAGAGAGAGAGAGAGATACAGAGACAGAGAAAGAGAGAGAGAGAGAGAGAGAGATAAATACATACATATTTATTCATATTTATGTATGTGTTTGTGTGCGTGTGAGTCAGTGAGTGTCCCTTATATTCGTGTGCATGTTTTCAAGTTTATGTTTGTTAAATGTCTCTCTGCTGTCTGTATCTATCTGTTTATCTCCTCTATTATCTATCTGCTTGTCTGTCTCCACTTTCTCTTTCTCATTCAGGCACTAATGTCTGTACTCATGAGACTGCCTATGTCAGAGATGCTTGTGCATGTATCTCGTTTGTGATCAGAAGGCTTGCACGTTGCACAAGGCACTAAATTGCTGAGCAAAATGACACTTTGAGAATCGGCCATGAGACTGGAATCATGAGGTCATGCTGTTGCTCATGGCGCAGCCCAGCTAGATCTTAACGAAATGTTGCGCAAACATTGTGTTCTAATTAAATTTCATTCGGATCATTTCATGCTCGTTTCATTTGACTTGTCTCAAAGAGAGCTGGTTATGAGAAAAAAATACTATTTTTTTTATTTTCAACAGCATCTTTCTCATGCCCCCATTAGTTAGGATTAGTTTGCCATGTTGAGACAGGGAGGCTACGGTTCACAACAGGTAGCGAAGCAAGTTATGTAACTATAATAAGCATTAAATCAAATACTTCAACTTGAGTTATTCAACTTGGAGCCACTTGTAAATGGCAAATACGATCAAACCAGGGTTTCTGTTGCTTGCAGTTGATGTAGCAATTGCAATTTCAGTAAGACGTAATTGTCGATTAGTCAACTCGACCAACTGTTCAAAAAAGACAGGAAAATGCTCGAAATAATAGCTATTAGAAAACACTTGGCAGGTTGACACGTAATGGTTTGTTTGTTGCACCAAAGCCCCGAGCTGACAAGGTGTGAACTGCGCGGAGCGAAGG
>BOPN01005623.1:87500-90000 GCA_017312705.2 Penaeus japonicus | reverse complement strand
ATGAAGCCCGTGACATAATTAATGACAATACAGTTAGTAAATATATAGAAGAATTGCAGTCAATATGTTTACATCAAATTACAACAGAAATTAAAAACTTTAGTTGATATCAATCCAGACAGTTTTTAAATACTATTTTACATTTGAGTAAACCAAAATTTGATTATCATTTCTCTAAAAATCTGAATATAGTAAATGTATAAAATAATGCATTGGAAATTTTATATATTTCAGAAGAATTTAAACACTGATTTATTAACTATCTTAATATAATAATGTTTTGCGAAACCAACCTAGAAGATAATATCTCGAACCTATAATCACTGCCTAGCTATAGTATGGATTCTTTTAACACATACACAAAAGCGTAGGTGTACTTTGTTAGACACGGAGCAGATATCACAATCTAAACCTACGCGACAGACTTTATCTATATTAGAATAAATGAATTCAGAGAATCATTAAGTAATCTATCGGAAACAATCAACAGTGAAAAGAAACCCATCTCTATCATGGGAGATCTGAATCTAGTTCTTCTTACAAATACTTCTAAAACTCGTCATTTCATTTCTATTTCTTACAGCCATTTTACTCTACAAGAATCGCGTCAATAACGCCGCTCTTGTCGACTACTTCTGGACAAACCAAATATCAGCACTTGTCAAGAGTCGATCTGGATCGTTCAGTCAAACTTTCAGGTTTTTTAAATATTCAAATTTACAAAAGGAATTCCAAAAGCTTTAGATCACTTATTCAAGTAAAAATTGAAAGTCTGAAACAATAATTCACTAATATCAACCGCTTGAAAAAAAAAAAAAAAAAAAAAAAAAAAAAAAGTTTTGACTTTTACCCAGTCCAGATTACCAAGCAAGCAAAGGAACATTTGTTAAACATAACAAACGTAACATAATAAATGAAGTAAAAGTATAAATATTAAAAACGAAACAAATTTCAGAGAAAATTCACTAGGCGACCAATTACTATGGACCTCCATATTGAAACCTGCGAAATAAATACGCTGTTGATAACAAAAAATAAAATCAGAATATATCAAAAGCATGAAATTCAACGGTCGTCCGGAAATTCAAGGAAAGTTTGTTCAGTAATGAATGCCATTCTAAAAGGGAAAAAAAGTTTATTTTTTCCCGCAAACAATTGAAACTTTAAATAACACACAATTCTGATATTCCAGCTGGAAACTTGAACGGCCATTTTACTGAATTCAATTCCTCCCCAGCAGCTAATCGTAGTGTTAGTCCAATCCATTATAGTCAGTCACCGGGGCAACAGAATGAGAAGTGTTGTCGTTCCCGCCAATGTCAGATCAGGAAATTAAGAGGATCACTTGCAACTCCTGTGACCGGTCTTTTGGTTATGACAATTTATTGATGTATATTATTAAACAAGCCGACTCATTTCTTACTCTAAATTTGGCCCGTCTCTGTAACATCTCACTTACAACAGGGATTATTCCCAAATTTACCAAAATCCCAAATGTGCCACATCTTAAATATGGTTCTATAAATCTACTAAATTATTGTAGACCAATATCAGTGGTAATGTCAATAAGCGAAATCTTGTAACAGGGAATAAAAAGAAAAAGAAGAAGAAGAAGAAGAAAAAGGTAATGGAATAACGAACAGATGCAGTCTCATAGACATGAATATACTCCAATTATATTCTTTTACCTGTCAAAGGATTTTGATATAGTAGACCATGGTATACTTTTATATAAAATTCAACACTACGGAATAAGAGATATTGACATTACATGGTTTAATATTAACCGGCAACAGTACGTCACTTTCAACAGGGAGTTGTCCTTTTTAATTGTGGGGTCTCCCAAGGTTCTATCCTGTGGCCACATCACTTGTTCCTTAACAGAGTCGACTTGCATGATGGTTACGGATAACAGTATTTATTTCCACAGCCATAGGGACATATTCAGCAGATTAGCAACTGGTTATCAGGTGACAAGCTTACCTTAAACATATCTAACAATCACTACATCCTGTTTCGCCGCCATAAGGAATTCACTTACCCAACCTCGCTGCTATTTATTAAAGATTCCGTGCTCACAGAAAAAAAAAAAAAAAAAAATCATGTAATTTTCTAAAAATAACTATACTGGCATACTCACATCAAGTATTTTATTCGAATACATTATCTAAGCTATCACTTATTAACCATAAAATCTAATTTACAACAAAATCCTGAAATTGTGTGTTGTGTGTGCATATAAATCTCTGTATGACCTTACTGTAAGTAATGATTATTTCACACCCAACTTATCTGGGTGTAAGAACGCCACATATGCTCCCCACAAAAAAGTCCCTATATCTTGATTCCATACTTATCGTTAGGTCATTGCTACATTCATTAGAGAGTTATCATATTTATCTTGCTCTTTCTTTTCTAGCATTATTTTTCTTATCCTTGTACTGAATCTTATTTTACAGTCAGTACCCTGATTTTATTGTACCTTATGTTTTTGTTTACA
>BOPN01005623.1:30000-35000 GCA_017312705.2 Penaeus japonicus | reverse complement strand
ACACTTCAACCATACAATATTATCGAGTTAATAACGAGGGATAATCATGTTGAATGTATCCATGTGATTCGGAAATTAGTTTATACGCTTCCTCTCTCTGAGCTGTTAACCAGAAGCGCCGAGTCGCAATGAGTTTAATTAATTTCTGATTATGTTATTCAAGGAGAGGAGCCTCGCCCCGAGCACTCTTCCAGGAGTGTCTTATTATTCTTCGTCCTGGTGTTGTCTTCCTCTCCTCTGTCTTCCTCTCTTCTGCCTTCCTCTCTTCTGTCTTCCTCTCCTCTGTCTTCCTCTCTACCTCTCCTCTCTCTTCATTTCTTCTGTTTTCCTCTCCTCTCTCTTCATTTCTTTTGTCTTCCTCTCCTCTGTCTTCGTCTCTTCTGTCGTCCTCTCTTCTGTCTTCTTCTCCTTTGCTTTTCTCTCCTCTCTCTTCATTTCTTCTGTCTTCCTCTCCTCTGTCTTCCTCTCTTCTATCTTCCTCTCTAATGTCTTCCTCCTCTTCTGCCTTCCTCTCTTCTGCCTTCCCCTTCCCTGTCTCCCTCTCTTCTGTCGTCCTGGGTGCTGTCTTCCTCTCTTCTGTCTTCCTCTCTTCTGTCTTCTTCTCCTCTGTCTTCTCTTCTGTCTTCCTCTCCTCTATCTTCTGTCTTCCTTTCCTCTGTCTTCCTCTCTTCTGTCTTCTCCTCCTTTGCCTTCCTCTCCTCTGTCTTCATTGCTTCTGTCTTCCTCTCTTCTCTCTTCATTTCTTCTGTTTCCCTCTCCTTTATCTTCCTCTATTTTATCTTCCTCTCTTCTGTCTTCCTCTGTCTACCTCTCTTCTGTCGTTCTCTCCTCTCCTTTCCTCTCCTCTGTCTTCCTCTCTTCTATCTTCCTCTATTCTGTCTTCTTCTCTTCTATCTTCCTCTCTTCTGTCCTCCTCTCCTTTGTCTTCCTCTCTTCTGCCTTTCTCTCCTCTGTCTTCCTTTCCTCTATCTTCCTCTCTTCTGTCCTCCTCTCCTCTATCTTCCTCTCTTGTGCCTTCCTCTCTTCTGCCGTCCTGGGTGCTGTCTTCCTCTCCTCTGTCTTCCTCTCTTCTGTTTTCCTCTTCTCTGTCTTCCTCTCTTCTGTCTTCATTTCTTCTGTCTTCCTCTCCTCTGTCTTCCTCTCTTCTGTCTTCCTCTCTTCTGTCTTCCTCTCTTCTGCCTTCCTTTCTTCTCTCTTCCTCTCCTCTGTCTTCCTCTCTTCTGTCTTCCTCTCTTCTGCCTTCCTCTCTTCTGCCTTCCTTTCTTCTCTCTTCCTCTCCTCTGTCTTCCTCTCTTCTGTCTTCCTCTCTCCTGTCTTCCTCTCTTCTGCCTTCCTCACTTCTATCTTCCTCTCTTCTGCCTTCCTTTCTTCTCTCTTCCTTTCCTCTGCCTTCCTCTCCTCTGTCTTCCTCTCCTCTGTCTTCCTCTCTTCTCTCTTCCTTTCCTTTGCCTTTCTCTCTTCTCTCTTCCTTTCCTCTGCCTTCCTCTCTTCTGTCTTCCTCTCTTCTGTCTTCCTCTCCTCTCTTCGATCTGACTTTTTGTTCTTGTTTTTTTTCGTGTCCTTCCACGTGTTTCTTTTCTTTTTCTTGGTGTTCTTTTGTTTCTAGTCTTCGTATTCAGTGTCAATTCTTCCTCTACTCTCTTTTTTTTTCATTTTTCCTCATCCTCTTTTTCTTTCCCTTATTTTTTTTTACGTATCATTAATTGCATCCTTATCATTCGTCTACTTCTTCTAATCCTCTTTTGTTCATTTGTTTAATAAGAAAGGGATAATGTTCCTACGACGATCTCTCCTCTCTCTTTCTCCCCCTTTCTCTCTCGCGCTCTCTCTCTTTCCCTGTCTCCTTCTCACCTTTCTCTTTTTTTCCAGCTACCCCTCACTCCTTGTCCCGCCTATTCTCTTCTCTTCTCTCTCTCTCTCTCTCTCTCTCTCTTTCTCTCTCTCTCTCTCTCTCTCTCTCTCTCTCTCTCTCTCTCTCTCTCTCTCTCTCTCTCTCTCTCTCTCTCTCTCTCTCTCTCTCTCTCTCTGTCTCTCTCTGTCTCTCTCTGTCTCTCTCTCTCTCTCTCTCTCTCTCTCTCTCTTTCTCTCTCTTTCTCTTTCGTGTCATCTGTTTCAACCTTATAACCTTTCACTCTCGCTCAAACTCAGTTTCTCAGCCTCTCCCACTCATCTTCTCTTCCCCGTCTTATTCTTTTATTTTCTCTCTCTCTCTCCCTTGGCCTCTTTTCTTCTTCATTTCCCTCCTTCCACCAACGCCCCCTCACCCTCTCCCCCCCCCCCCCCCCCCAGTGCATCATCACTTCCTAGCAAAGAGAAAAGATGAAAGCAGCGAGTCTCTCGTTGCGCAAATCACTTTCACTCTTCCGACGACTCACGGGTCAAAGGTCACCAGGATTCCCCGCACAGACAGTCAAGCGTAAGTAAGGGGGATGTGTGTGTGTGTGTATACATATTTGTGTGTGAGTATATATGCATATATATGTATATATATATATATATATATATATATATATATATATATATATATATACACCTCTCCTCTCTCTCCCTCTCCTCTATCTTCCTTTCTTCCGAATTCCTCTCCTCTATCTTCCTCTCTTCTGTCTTTCTCTCTTCTGTCTTCTTCTCCTCTATCTTCCTCTTTTCTATCTTCCTCTCCCCTCTCTTCATTTTTTCTGTCTTCTTCTCCTCTCTCTTCCCCTCTTCTGCATTCCTCTCTTCTATTTTCTTGTCTTCTGTCTTCCTCTCTCCTGTCTTCCTCTCTTCTGTCTTCCTCTCCTCTGTCTTCCTCTCTTCTGTCTTCCTCTCTTCTGTCTTCCTCTCTTCTTCCTTCCTCTCCTCTGTTTTCCTCTCTTCTGCCTTCTTCTCGTCTTTCTTCCTCTCCTCCGACTTCCTCTCTTCTACCTTCCTCTCCTCTGTCTTTGTCTCCTCTCTCTTCCTCCCTTCTGTCTTCCTCTCCTCTGTCTTCCTCTCCTCTGTATTCCTCTCTTCTGTCTTCCTCTCTTCTGTCTTTCTCTCCTCTGTCTTCCTCTCCTCTCCCTTCCTCTCTTCTTTCTTCCTCTCCTCTGTCTGTCTTCCTCTCCTCTGTCTTCCTCTCCTCTCTTTTCATCTTTTCTGCCTTCCTCTCTTCGGTCTTCCTCTCCTCTCTATTCTGTCTTCCTCTCTTCTTCCTTCCTCTCCTCTGTCTTCGTCTCTTCTTCCTGCTCCTCCTCTGTCTTCCTCTCCTCTCTCTTCTGTCATCCTCTCTTCTTCCTTCCTCTCTTCTGTCTTCCTCTCCTCTGGTTTCCTCTCTTCTTCCTTCCTCTCCTCTGTCTTCCTCTATTCTGCCTTCCCCTCCGCTGTCCTCCTCTCTTCTGTCTTCCTCTCTTCTGCCTTCCTCTCTTCTGTCTTCCTCTCATCTGTCTTCCTCTCCTCTCTCTTCCTCTCTTCTGCCTTCCTCTCATAATAAAAGAATAAAGAAAAGACTTGAGCGAGGCGGTAAAAAGTAGGCGAATCAATTGAAAAGTATTGATACGAGACTAACTAGAAATCACATATGGATATCTCCAAAATTCAAAGTACGTGGTTGATTACGCGGTCATCCGTGGTCCTAGCCAAGCCTTGAACCTAGGTCAGGCAGGCTGAGTTCAGTTCCTCTTCTCGGCTTAACCAACATCAGGTCAAGCTGGCTGGGGATGGAGTTTCTCTCAGCTTCCCTCTCGTGCAACTGTATCTTAGTTACTCCCATCAGGCAATTTGGGTCCTCTATAACACTTCATGGGAGAAGATCATATGTTGTCGCCTGATGAAAGAGAAATGTAACATTTTGGTAAATAATTAGGAATCATTATGGTGATGGCAATAGAAGTGACAACAGCAACATCGATAGTTATGATAATCGTGATTATAACAATACTAATAATAATCATGATAATACGTTTAAAACATAACAATAGTAGTCGTAATAGCAATAGTACTAGTAGTTTTAGTTATAAAATATGATAATGATAAAAGCATTAGTAATGTTAATAATGATAGTAAAAAAAATAATGAAATGATAATTATGATGACCGTGAGAATGATAATAATTATGAAAATCATGATGAAGTTGAGTGCCGCTTAACTGTTTACCGTCGATGAAGTTACGTCCTGAAATAGTAATAGTAATTAAATAGTAATTAAATCCAAGGAAAACATTGTAAAAATCCTTCTATATTTTTACTAACATTAGACAAAGCACATAACCCTTGTTTAAACTACCATATCACACCAAAATCTTACTACATACATGCAGATTGAAAATGAAAGCAAAACTAACACTGGATTAAGAATAAGCAATATATCAGCAATATTTCCATTCAACTTTGTCAAGCAGATACTAGTTCTGAAACTAATCAGTCATATATGTCAACACTACATCCTGCATAAGTAGATAAAACAAAGAAACATTCTTATGTCAACATGGCATCCTAATTAGGAAGAGCAAATAATTTCAAAGCAAACACATTTGTTCTCGAATATAACTGACAAAGGTTCTCTCATGGAATTCATCACAAACCTAATGGCAGGATAACGATTCCCATTACTGGTGTGCATATTGTTCATCAGAGGAAGCCAATTATTTTTGGGACAAAATTAACCATTAACAATCTATGATCAATCTTTTAGGTAAGTTACATCACTTTTCCAAAGATTTTTTTTTTTTTTTTTTTTTTTTTTTTTGTAGTAGCACCCCACTCCTACGAGGCCTCGATCGTGCTTACAAAGGAGCACCGAGACGTGTAAAGTCAAACATCAAGCACAAACTATGATTATAGATCCTGAATGAAATCACCATACATCAAAATTTACGTTAACTTAAGATAATGAAAATACACTATACTGTTAAGAGATCTTATAATCGGTTAATGGATAATGAAAGACGATCAAACAATCACACTGAATATAAATATTATCACTGATAGTTTTGCTTCGCTTATGTATGTGTGTTTTTACGATTATTTTTTTATATCATTCAAAGC
>BOPN01005622.1:92500-93698 GCA_017312705.2 Penaeus japonicus | reverse complement strand
GATTATATAACAACATTACGATGAGGGTACAGTAGACTAGTTCAAATACAATATGAATTGATCAAGTGAATACAACAGTATTTTTAGCTGAAAATTTCAGTGCAAACATCCTTCAAAAGTATGTGAATCCTATAACTTTACCATTATCATTTCTTTACTTATTTTTTCTTTCATTTGGTCGAAGGAATTGACACTTTATGGCGTTTCACGATTTCATAACACATAACAAAACGACACATGCCATCAAGACCCTTTCAACACCACCCTAATGCACTGCAAAAGCAACAGATCTCATAAAGATATAAATGATGTGTCAGTGTGACGTTATTTACTGCACAGCGTTGCAAGGATCCCCACTACATCAAAGTGTTGCAAGGTACCAATACAACACAGCAAAACGAAGACGACTCAAAGCAAAATGGAAATTCAGAGGGACAGAAATAAAGTAGAATGCTGTTATAAGGAAGGTTAATCAATCAATGTCAGTGAATCTGTCATCATACTGATATCAACCACAAACCATCCTGATATTAATCTTTTTCTACCAGGTACTTTTTTTCTGGACCACTTGATAGACACTGTGGGTAAAGTATTTCGACTATTTCTAAGAGATAAGTGAGTATACTTTATCTAATTAGAATGGATTATTTGTTTATAGAAGGTAAAGAAATAAATAAATTTCTCGTGTTTTCCGGACTAGTTGATTATTTATCTGATTAAACACAGAGATTTGCATGTAGAAGACACCAAAGGATATTTAAGAATTGTGTTCTCTAGACTTGTTCTCTGACGAAGGAAGGGATACGGTTATTGTACTTGTTGAACGCTTTCCTCTTTAGAATTTTGATTTCAGTTCTTTGTCTGTTTTCTATTTTCAGCTGCACAGGGACTTTTTATTTGATTTTAGATGCTCAGTATACGGTATTTTCTATTTAAGTGTGGGAATGGAAGGTGTAATTCAATGATTTGTCTATTTTTGCTTGTTACCCTTGCCTTTGTCATCATTATAATTATTATTCTATCATGATCATCATCATCCCCATCACCACCACCATCCTCATTATTATCATCATCCCCTCAGCTCCAACCTCACCATCACCACCACCACTACCATCCTCACCATTACCAACATCATCACCAACATTTTCACAATTGTCCGGCACTGACAGCTTCATAACTGAACAGCCAATCAGTTTCA
>BOPN01005622.1:60000-65000 GCA_017312705.2 Penaeus japonicus | reverse complement strand
ATTGCCGATCTCATATAAAGTCAAATATATAGCCTGCTACTTGTATGGTCATGAAAGAAAACTTTATATGCAACTCTCATAGTGTAAAGGATTCTAGCCAAGGAGACGGTGTTGATGAAGGACCTGCACTGAACAAGAGACTCATAAGTTTTGTATATGTAAATTGCTCAGCCACACTTTTGTCAGAAAACCGAAATGTTAGTCGTTGAAACTCTACTGATAGTGTAACCATCACTGAAACTTGGATCCTTTCGAGTGCAAGGGATTCTTTTGTACATTTTCTTCCTTTAGAATTAACTGACATGATCATGGTCATGGAGGACTATTATATAAATATCTTCTTCTCAGCTTGTAAGGGTCCGTAGTTGGACATAAGCCTTTCTTAATTGATGGTTTAAATTCATTCTATATAAATATAGTGTGACATAAATGAGGCACACGTCAGTGAAGTAATTGAGGTGATTCGGATTATTTCGGCTTCAGAATTACACACCACAACAAGCTTGTAAGAACATAGATATGCTAGCCAAGAGCTGACGCTTAAGATGATACCTGTGATCTGTCGCTCGTTATCCGGATGCATTATAGACGTTGCAGCGACCTTGGGTATTTCGAAGCTGCCTGACGTGGTGTTCATGTTCTCCGCTTTCTCACATCTGCTGTAAGGTTTGCAGTATAAGGCGATGGCACGATTTTTAGTTGAAGGCTTTCTGTCTCGTACTAGGTCAACTATTTTTGTACCTGGAGTATTGGCGATCTTAATGGTGTTTTCGAAATGCTTACTAACCTCCTCGGATATGTTGCACTGAGGCAACACTAAGGACTTCGAAGGGGAGGAGAGTTTCCGACCTCGTTAAGATAAACTCTTCCTTCTTTCGGAGTTTCAGAAGAAGTCCCCTGTTGGTTGCGTTTCCTAAAAGCTTCAACGATGTACTTTATTTCATCTACTAGGAATTCTGGACTGCAAATCCTCAAAGCTCTGAGGAAGAAACCTATAACAACTCCCGATCTAGCTGTATTGCTGTGTGCGAAGTAATAGTAGATGAAATTATCTTTATTTGTTTGTGTTCTGTGAACCGAAAAACGTAGGTCACTATTACCCCAATGGATCACAGTGCCGACGTACGCAAGATCTCCTGGGAACGATTACCAGGACGTCATTTAAGTAACGCAGCCAAGTCGAATGTCTGCCGACCATGTTCCTGTAATGGTCCTTTTCTAATGGTTCCACAAAGAGTCAGGCCAAACCCCATAGCCAGACCAATAACCTGTCGATACTCATGCCCAGCAAACTCGAAAGACCCGAAGTTCACGCCCAGTTTCACGAGTTCTATGGAGTTGTGCTCAGGCAACGAGAGTACACTATCATCTATGGTACTGACGACACTCTCTGCTGCTCGGACGGGCTCCGTCACTGGAAACATTTGTGAAGAGGGTTTCACGTCAAAACTAGCCAGCGTTTTTTTTCTTTTCTTTTTTTTTACTGGAATTTCGGAGTCGTTTGATAACGTCTTTCGAATGCCCGAGGTGGGAATCGCTGGTAATTCCCCCGGCGCTTGTGAGATGTTTAGCCAGACATTTAGACAGACGATTAGACAGGGGATCGCTGCCAATGCCAGATGTGATCGGGCTCATCGGCGCACCCGGTCTGTGTTCGGGAGACCTCTCATGGAAAGGGTACGGAGTGGCTCCTCCAGTAAGTGAAGGAGGCGCTTTCCTCGGGCCGAGTGGAGGAGTATATCCCTTGCCTTATTCTTGATCCCTTTCCACCTCGCCTCTCGTCGCTTTTCTGCAAGTTGAAATATCCCCAAGTAAATTGATTATTTTACAAGTGTAGTCATTTTTGTTTACAATGACAATGCCCCAATCTTTCAGCTGATGTGGCAATGATCTCCTTAGCGCCGAGACCTTTAAGGGCGGTGATATATCTACGTGGGACGTGAAGACTTCTCTACCATGCAGCATGCGGTAATCCCTTGGATGAATCCTTTATCAACATCGCTGTCGGTCCAACGGTAGTTCAAGATTACGTAATCCATAAAATCTTTGCTGTCCTGCCCAGTGCTAGAGTGGAGGCCGAGATAAAGTGCTTCCTTATCGGTATGTGTAAGACGTCTCTCCTGTCATATTTGTTATTAGGACACATCGTCCACCTTTTGCCCATCTATTTTTATTGCATATACGTTGAAGTTTCGCTCGATTTTTAATTCGTTGAGTTGAACTACGTAGATGAAGCGGGACACTTACCGGGCTGGAAGCGAGCCAAAGTGATCCATGAAAGATTAGACAAATTCGAAAGGAAAATGATGGAAGCCGCATACATCGCGACGGAGGAGAACGTGAACACGGCGTCGGGCAGCTTCAAGTTATCCAAGTTCGCATCATCGTCTATTATGCGAATGGTCACTGGCATGAGCTGATTCGTCTGCTCTTGGCTAGCATATATATATATATATATTCTTACAAGCTTGTTGTAGTATGTAATTCTGAAGACGGAGTAATCCCAAACACGTCAATTACATTTTCTTGTGATCTTGAAACTATTCATTCTAATGCATACCTTATTTATAATTTTTTCATAATGAACTCGGTTCACATCAGCACAGATATTTATGAAATTGAAAGTGGATTATAATGATATTTAAACTGCTTTTTATCCCTGCTTGTTGCGTTTATCGCAATCTTAATACCCACGTTATGTCATTAAGCGATGTTTCAGATTCTTTAGAGAACATTTAATTACGCAATAAGCCTGTTTTTATCAGTGCTGATTTCATTCATAATTTGCTAGCATCTAACATTAAGTAATAAGGAATATAAAGTTACATAAGCTGTAGATGGATTATTAATAAGCCTAAAATTACAATCGATCTCGAAATAGTACCTATCCTGTTGGCTGGTACGCCCAGCGCTAACAGAGCGAAAACAATCACTATTTAAGAAGTTTCCGGCCTTCAGAATTTTTTTTTTTGTTTGTTTGTTTGTTTGTTTTTATAATCTATTACTAAGTGACGCTCCCACTCTTAGTAATACTCTACTCACCGATGATGTTAATGTACATGATTACATTTTAACGGATATTTTTTTTTAAATGTATGGACTGCTATGACTTGGCCTTCTGCGAATGAACGATGATAGGAAAGTTGCAATAAGAAAAACCAACTAATAAAAAGGCTGAAGATAAGTATGTCCAAAATGACTTTGCGTAGGAATTCCTAAGAGAAACAACGAGTGAAATTATCTATAGATGAAATAATAATAATAATAATAATAATAATAATAATGATAATAATAATAGGACTATCGGTGAGATTTCTAAAGCATAAGAAAAAAAAGGTTCCTTGGTGATAAGAGTAATTCTAAACAAATAAATGACAACAGTAACTCAAAGGAGAGAGCAGAGGATTTTTTTTTTTTTTTTTTTCAAATGTTGGTAAAAATGCTTTCCAAAAGTCGCAGACAAATCAGAGCTGACAAGTTTAAAGTATTTTATTCATTAAATTTAGACGACCAATAAAATAAAATCAATAATTTCATTTTTATGGTTCGGATGGGATTCCTTTTTGTTGCATGAATCCCCAGCCAGTAAGTCTGTTTTATGTTATGATGATTATAATCACTTCTACTTTAATTAATGCATTGCCTGATGTTATTCACTTGCAGTGGCGGTGACATCGGTAATGTTGATTCTCTCTTTTCTGCCAATATCTTCCTAATTGCAACCGATCAGCTAATGTCCTTTTAGAGGTCAAACAGACTATTGATTGGCTCATGGTAGGGATTCTAAAAAAGAAAATCTTCCAACAAAAACTTTTTTTTTTCTAAATAATCGGGAATATCGTATTTTAACAAAATAAGCATATCATTCCTTTACACTTAGACCTATCCAAGGTTTTTGACACTGTAAACCATGCTATACTTTTAAACAAATGCATGAAAGTAAAAATAGACCATCTCTGGTTCAGGAATGATCTTACAAACAGACTAGTCAGTACAAAATATAAATGCCATATCAGCTGGTTGCTTCGTAGTTCAGTATGAAGGTGACAATGAATTAATTCTGAGTGGAATTTCGTAATGTATTTCGGAATAAGTCGAAAGAGCAGAGAATATTTTATCGACTGCAAAATTATACTTTTAAAACCTTGGCTTATTACTTGAATGAGAATAAAACTATGTATAGCACAACTTTGGGATATTGATTTGAATTCAGATAGCACAGTTATTAAGAACTTGTGAGTTCATTATCATCATTACATGCCTTTCTGTAAGTACAATTAGATGAGATGTGCAGAAAGTTAAATGTCACTTATTTATCTCAACTGCTCTGATACCCACATACGAATTATGATTGCGCTCGTACATAGCTTTGTTAACTATTTTATAGTTTTAGGAAGTCGCAAATAAAAGTCAAGCAAAAATAGTTTTGGAAAGTATCCGGCTAGATAACTCTTGTCGGACAATTTACAAAACTCATCTTTTGGGGAGGTTAAGAAAGTATAACTATGTATCCCCTGCTTAAAAAAAAAAAAAAAAAAAAAAAAAAAAAAAAAAAAAAAAAAAAAAAAAAAACTAGAATGATTAAGAATAATACTTTTTTTATATGACAGGATCATTGAAGTTTTTAAGATCTTAGACTATCAATTACCCAACTGGTTATTCTACACATTTACTATAAACGAAAGTATAAGTACTTTTACGAGGCAAAGTAAAGATTTGTGTGAAAGGACCAATACTACAGCTGGTGAGAGGCCTATTAATCTGGTTCTCTCTCTTTGATTTTAATGGCATGTCAAAGAAATATCTCTTATGTAAACATAATTAATCTTGACTTTGTTTGTTATAGATTTGATATATTTTATTGAGAGATTTTAATTATTTGAATTGAGTAATACGTACACTACCATTAATATTGGTATTGCGTTAATTATAATTTCATGTTCAGTCACAATACTCATATCATATTAATATAACAGTGATAATGTATGTTGTCCACAGAA
>BOPN01005622.1:32500-40000 GCA_017312705.2 Penaeus japonicus | reverse complement strand
GCATATTAATCTCACAAAAATGCCAGAAGCATTACAGTTTAATTACGAGTATTGTCTATCTGTGGTACTCTATGTCTTAGTTGGTTATTTTGTAAACAAATAGAAAATTGCGATTATTTCAATCCATCTTTTGATTTTGTGACTTTCTTCTATGTAAAAATGGGCCAGCCTGCACATGCTCATTAACATGCCCTTTGAATAAAACATGTGAATAAAGAATTACATATTTCTGTATTTGAAAAAACTTGAAAAATGTTGGTGGAGCGCTTTCTCAGACTTGCACACTTTTATGAAATGAATTCCATTCTTTAAGTAAATATCCAAACCTCGGCATTCAAGTTTGTTAGACCAAGAGCTAGAACTATTGAGGTTTCTTGGGCTCTCACAAGCTCCGTCTTCCACCTCTATTGAGTTTTCTACTTTCTTGGGTTGACAGTGGCTTTACAATAGTGTTGAAATAATTGTATATATTTGTTTTTTCTCTCCCCCTCTCTTCCGCAATATTAAAATTAATCATATAATCAAGAATAACTTCATTCTCAACTAATGCGCGAGAGATTCTTATGAGACATTTTACATGATATGATTTCTTTTTCTATAGCTACTATTGGAAATAAAAAATCAATTTGTTTTGATTATATAAAATATTAATGTTCAAGCAACTTCTAAATTTTTGATGGTGCTTGCTGGTTAAATTCTCGACAGGACTACCGAAAAATATCTTTTTCGTTTTTTAGACGCCATCACTGAGTATTCATTCGCTCTTTTCTTGAAAATATTTTCGCATAGTCTACTGCTTCTTAATTGAATTAGTCTTTTGTGTGCGAAAAGAAATAATGACTGACAAGCCCTTGTATGTATTACTGTTTAAAGTTCTTATAAATTCCAAAAGGTTCTTAAAAAGAATATAATAAATTAAAAAAACAAGTGCTAGAGTGTTTTATTTGTCAGTTAATCAATACTGAATCAATTCCACTGTAAAATGTGTGAATTAGTTTTAAAAAACAACAACATACAAACAAGATAGTTAGATCAATTATAAACAATAGAAAGGGCTTCTCCCTTGATTTTAGGCATAAACAATAAGGAAATAACACTTTCTGCTCAAATCTATCAGAAAAAGGTAAAAATCTTAAGGACTCTGCTGCTTTACCAAGTCAACCAAGTTATTTATATCAAAGCTAGCGCAATCATGCAGAAATTCATTATCATAAGTTTACCCTTGAAAAGTTTTGTTCTTTCTTTTTTTTTCAACCAAGAGGATAAATTCATCTCTGGTTCCAGAAAAAAATCACTGGTTTTAATGAACCCGTCTGGGTATTAGTATTACTTCCCACAGATTTTACTGCTGTAAGTCTGGACCATTTCATTTTTAGTCAACCAAGATTGTAATATGTTTGCATTACCGTAAATGAAATATATGTATGGTTATCAATGAATAAATGTATAATAAGTATGGTTATCAATGCTAAAGTATATAATAGGCACGTATTGTTTACGTTTGTTTTCTTTAAGCAGCATCTTAAAACAAATCTTTAAAAAAATGTGGAATATATAAGGTTTGAATCCAGAGAACATCAAGCATGATTTTATCAGCAACTTGACTTATCAGTAGCTCTCGCATATATATGCACAATAGTTAGGAAGAAACAGAACAGTGACTATATACATGCAAAGTAACCAGTGAGGTCTTATAAAGCTTTGGAGTCTCATGCATGCAGAAGGAGACAAAAATTAGACAAAATCTCTTCGCCGATTAGATATTGAAATGCGGGTATAGATATCCGAAGAGTTTTGCAAGTCAGTGACCCAACTCAGGGAAGCTATTTATGTGTGCAAGAGATAAAAGTTGGATACAGAAGATAAAACGATAGGAGGATTATCTCTAGACCAGGATGTCCATAAATATAAATACGAGGAACTAAAACGTATAAGCATTTCACGCTCCGCATTGTAGCATATTATTTACAATAATGCTGTGGAAGCTTAAAAGCTTTCGTTCATTGTAACATTTAACAATTGCTTATGCAAACTTAAAGGGATAGAGGATTCAGCAGGTCCAATTATACGTAAGAGCACATATAAATACTCTTAACTTCTATTATAATCCATCAGTTATTTTGGTATTCACAGTATTTACTTTGTCTCTTTTACTCAATGCCGCGCTAACATGATTCACTACCCTTCGTAAAATAGAAAGTATTCGAGAAGATAGGTACTGAAATCTTAAAAAATCCTAAGAATTTGTTCTACGGCAGTACCCTCAGAGAAAAAAGAAAAGAAAAAGAAGAGTTTCAATATTCACATTCACTGTTTAATTTTTAAGGTAAGTCAATTCGATTCTTAAAGTCAATAAATATGGATGAAAGACATTCAGTCACTCAAGTTTTCTTTGTATATATGTGTGTGCGTGACTATATATATTGTAGTTTTGGAATGTATATGAATTCAATTCATGTCATTTTCTAAAAACTGTTTATTGATTTGGACTCTAAAATAAGTTTCTATTCTAGTTATGTGAGCTTTATAGAGGGTTTCTTGTTTATTTATGTGATATCTATATAAAGTTGTAAGAGTCATGAATATGTTGTAAAGAGCTTAAAGGGCGTAAATAAGAGATATCTCGACATAATGAGATAAGTATATATATGTATATATATATATATATATATATATGTGTGTGTGTGTGTGTGTGTGTGTGTGTATACATATATATATATATATTGTGTGTGTGTGTCGCCGCTAACAGCACAGCTGATCAGCCACGAGCCACGTCAACACGACCGACCAGGCTTCGCAGCCGCAGAGAAAACCCGAGAAGAAAGGCGCCCTCCCGAAGCCATCCCTCGGCCGCGTGAAAGAGTAAAAGGCGTAATTTTGAGTCCATTACCAAGCAATTCTCTTCGGAGATTAATCAAAGCGAAAGTTAAGAAGGGAATGAACCTGAGGGAAGGAGGGCGAGAGACGGTAAGAGAGATAATGAGGAGAAGGGAGGAAACTGGAGGGAATGAGAGAAGGAGGGAGGGAGCTGGAGCGAAAAAGAAGAAAGGAGAGAGGTAGAGGGAAAGAGAAGGTAGGAGGGAGGTAGAGGGAAAGAGAAGGTGGGAGGGAGGTGGAGGGAAATAGAAGGATGGAAGGAAATAGAGGGAGAGAGAATGAAGGAGGGAAAGAGAAGGAGGGAGGGAGGTGGAAGGGAAGAAAAGGAGCAAGGAAGATGGGGGAAAGAGAAAGAGGGAACGACAGAGAGAGAGAATGGAGGAGGAATAAAGATAGAAACAAAAACAGTACACAGAAACACACTCAGAGAAAAAAAAAAAAAAAAAAAAAAAGTTTCAAAAGTCACATTCACTGTTTATTTTTTAAGGTAAGTCATTTCGATTCTTCAAGTCAATAAATTTGGATGAAAGACATTCAGTCATTCAAGTTTTCTTTGTATATATGTGTGTGCGTGACTATATATATTGTAGTTTTGGAATGTATATGAATTCAATTCATGTCATTTTCTAAAAACTGTTTATTGATTTGGACTCTAAAATAAGTTTCTATTCTAGTTATGTGAGCTTTATAGAGGGTTTCTTGTTTATTTATGTGATATCTATATAAAGTTGTAAGAGTCATGAATATGTTGTAAAGAGCTTAAAGGGCGTAAATAAGAGATATCTCGACATAATGAGATAAGTATATATATGTATATATATATATATATATGTGTGTGTGTGTGTGTGTGTGTGTGTGTATACATATATTAATACTAAATGGAAATAGGCGATATTCGTGTAGAATTTAATTTATTTTTGTGGCTAAAGAACTTTTTTCAGCCGCATTATGCATACTGCAAGGATATTCCTTATGTCAGTTTTTCAGATAATGCATTCGTTAAGGACAATATTCAACCTATAATGACGAAAAAATCTTCACAAAACTTTTATAAATTTCCATTAAACCTTTAATATCAGCTACAAGTTAAGTCATTCATCACTCTCACCTGCCTCTAGACCATAATTACGCCTTCCTGAACTCACATAGATCATAGGAGGGCTACTAGTATGATATCCCCCCCCCCCCCACCGAACATAATTACTTATTGAAGCTTATGCAGTCGATGCATGACACTAGGGACCTTCAAGCTTCCCTCGTGAAGTTACTCAAAGGGAAGTTACGTAAAGTATAGTTCCATAAATTCCCGGATTTCTCGCTAATTCTGCAATATCGTTCGTGGCATCTTGCACATTGTGAAATATTTCATTATCTCGCAAAACTGTTTCTACTCGCTGGAAAGGGTAGCTGAGAGAGCTGGGACGGAAGGGACTTGACTTAATCCCTTAGCCATTGATCAAATATTGAGGGCAAAGTGGAAGTTCATGACCCAGGGTGACTTTTAACCCCATCATTAGTCGTTTTTTTTTTTTTTTTTTTCGTGTGTGTGTGTGTTTTTTTTTTTTTTTTTTCAACTAACGTTTCTTCCATAGAGCCTGGAGTTTAAGATGCACATTAAATGAACTTCATTTTATCCTCTTGCAATGAGCAAAGACTCCACTACTGAGAGAAAATAACACTCCAATATTACGTACATTGTTACATGATTTTTGCCGGATTGATCAGCGTCTCTTTCCCCCTGGCTGTCTTTCCTTAGATGGACAATTTCAGTTCATGTATGTTCTTTATTTTTATTTTTATCTTTATTTTTTTTTTTTTTTTTTTTTTTTTTCCATTTTATATTGTTATACATTTTAGTGACACTCAGTGAGCCAATGACCAATAGCTCGTGATCCACTGCTGGGTGGTGGGCGTGAATTTCTGCTCTAAATTATATCTGCGTTTTTTCTTCCAAGCGACGCAAAAACTCGGATACAAACCATCACAGTTATTACGGAATTCAGAGTAACTTAGTATTGATTCAATATATCTATATGAAGAGTTGTCACATCTGCTATTCTGAAATTAACACATGTCCGTTATCTTGACTAAATACGATAATTTTCTTTTGTTCCTTTTACTGATATCATTTTTAAGTGGTAGATATTGACAACAGAAATTTGACCCCCAGGTTTGACTGTCTACACTAGGTCAGCAGGATACCAATTCTCTTTCATTTTTTGGGGTTTTGTGTTTATAGATGCATGTAGTGTGTGTGTGTGTGTGTGTGTGTGTGTGTGTGTGTGTGTGTGTGTGTGTGTGTCTGTGTTTGTGTGCGCGTGTACGTGTGTGTGTGTGTGTGTGTATTTAGAAGATTTATCAAATGTCCTTTTTTTTACATAAACGCTGTGAGCTACATCCTTGGTTTTAGATTTGTTACATATCTTTTGATTCTAAAAATTATCATGCATCTAGATCTCATCTTTTTGCTCTGACATATCTCACCGACGACCTTATTTTCATTACAATCTTTCTCTTGATTGTGATACCTTTTTTATTTTCTTTATTTCTAGTTCCGATCTTTCATCTCTAAATCTATTTCTCAGAATCTGTGTTCTGTGCAAAGACACTTTTCTCCTATAAGCATCAATGCTCATAGGACCTTTTCTTCCGCTTCGTGGATGTTAATAACTTCCTGTTCCAACTTCCTGCTGTCTTCATCACGTCACTGTTCAGTCACTATATTCTAGGTCTGGTCGATACAGTGTCTTTCCATGTTTCATATTTACGGGTGTGGTCGCTCTTTATTTTTTTCTAGTCACTGTGTTTCCTTTATTTGTTAATTTATGTAATGTGTGTTCTCTCGAGGTATTTACATTGTTTTAAACGTGATCATATATTGTGTGGACTGTTCATCATAATGCACAATACAATATAACAATGCAACATAAACAATACTAATTGTTGTATCATGTACCTGCCAGACAGGAATACTTTATGAGCATTTCGATTCATAATTCTGATATGATCATATATCCTTTTTTGTGATTTTTCCCCCTTGCAATCGTCGACTAAACCTATTGCAATGTCGAAAAAAAACTTTGACAGTGGTATTCTTTGTCTAAAATAAATAACCATGATAGACACAAGACACACACACACACACACACACACACACACACACACACACACACACACACACACATACGCAAAAAAAAAAAAAAAAAAAAAAAGTCCATGTTTTAATTCGCATACCTATTTTTCCATCAACATTTCATTATTGCAAAAGATTACCTAAATCCTTTTTGTACTCCGAGATCCCACCCCGATCTTGCCGGAAGAAGGATTTCCGTTGATATGTTCAAATGTTTTGTTTGGGATTAGTGGGCTGATAGCGAATGGTTTTGTCTGAAGGTCAGGTTCACTTTAATGGTATGTTGATCTGGTATTTCTCTCTGATTTCTAATTGAATTATCGATCTCGTCATAGTTTTCTTTATAGTTAGTTCAGTTGATATCTGTATTTCCATTTAATTGCAGTTATTTTAATCTTATGAATGATGGTATTGATAGTGTCATTGTTATTATTACTGTTTTTTATTTTTATTTTTTTATTTTTTCATTTTTTTATTTTTTGTCTTTATTTATATTATTGTCAATAAAAATATACGTATCATTTTTATAACAATTATATTACTATTATCATTGTTGATATAAGCATTATTATTGTCATTATCATTATTATTATTGTTATTGTTATTATCATTAACCTCAGTATCATTATTATTGTTATTATCTTTGATTTGCTATTCTTATAATTATTATAATTTAATTGTAACATTTCTCATTCTATGATTGTTATCACTTTTATTGTTGTTGTTCTAGTTATTGTGTTCATTATCATTCTCACCATCATTTCCACATTTATTCGTATTATCATTATTACATCGTTATATTATTACTCTTATTATCACAATGCTCATCATTGCTATATCTATTATCATCACTACTATTATCATCATGATCATTATCGTTATTATTGTTGATGCGCAGTTATTTTCAAATCATTGTTACTATTACCATCATCATTATAATTTTTATAATTACTATTATCATTGCCATTATTATTATTATCATTATCATTTTTTATTATTATTATTATTATCATTATTATTATTATTTATTATTATTATCATCATCATAATCTTAAACTATCATTATTATTGTTATCATTATGATTAATATTATTATTACCGTTATCGTTACTGCTGTTGTAATAATCATTATCATAAAGAATATCAATCTTTTGACTATCATTATAAGCTTACAATCAAAGTTGTCATTCTATCATTATTGTTATAACACTTTCATATCAAAATTATATGGTATCATCAGATTATCATCATTATCATTATCATCACACTAGATATTACTATCATTATCATTTTGTTACAACTGTAATTATTGTATCATTATCATCATATTATTATCATCATCGTGATCCACATTATTATCATTATCATTATCATATATCACCATCGTTATCATTATCATATATCACCATCATTATCATTATCATATATCACCATCATTATCATCATCATATATCACCATCGTTATCATTATCATATATCACCATCATTAT
>BOPN01005622.1:25000-27500 GCA_017312705.2 Penaeus japonicus | reverse complement strand
GAAAGAAAGAAAGAAAGAGAGAGAGGGGGAGAGAGGCTTAATCAGAAGCAATATTCTAATGTAGTATTCTTCTAACACTGTTATTGCGACCCATTTGTTTTTTCATGTATCACCTACACGCCCCTATTGAATAATATTGCGCACAAGTCACTAATTTTTATACCTTTCCATTACAATAAACATGAATTTGCTACTACTTATTTATATACTTACATACAAATTTACTTCTATTTCAGTTCATGTATATTCTTTTCTTTTTTTTTCATTTTATATTGTTATACTTTTTAGTGAAACTCAGTGAGCCAATGACCAATAGCTCGTGATCCACTGCTGGGTGGCGGGCGTGAATTTCTGCTCTAAATCATATCTGCATTTTTTCTTCCGAGCGACGCAAAATCTCGGATACAAACCATCACAGTTATTACGGAATTCAGAGTAACTTAGTATTGATTCAATGTATCTATATAAAGAGGTGTTACATCTGCTATTCTGAAATTAACACATGTCCGTGCCATTCGACTAGATACGATAATTTTCTTTTGTTAATTTTATTGATATCGTTTTTAAGTGATCAAAATTCTTTGGTAGAAATTGACAACAGAAATTTGACCCCCAGGTTTGACTTTCTAAACTAAGTTGGCAGGATACTAATTCTCTTTCCTTTTTTGGGTTTTGTGTTTATAGATGCATACTGCATGTGTGTGTGTGTGTGTGTTTGTGTTTGTGTGTGTGTGTGTGTGTGTGTGTACGTGTGCGTGTGCGTTTGCATTTGCGTGCGTATGTGTTTGTGTGTGTGTGTGTGTGTGTGTGTATTTAGAAGATTTATTAAAAAAAATTTTTTTACATAAACGCTGTGAGCTACATTCTTGTTTTTAGATTTGTTACATATCTTTTGATTCTAAAAATAATCATGCATCTAGATCTCATCTTTTTGCTCTGACACATCTCACCGACGACCTTATTTTATTAAATTTTTTCTCCTGATTGTAATACCTTTTTTTTTTTTTTTTTTTTTTTTTTATTTCTAGTTCCGATCTTTCATCTCTAAATCTATTTCTCAGAACCTGTGTTCTGTGCAAAGACACTTTTCTCCTATAAGCATCTATGCTCATAGGACCCTTTCTTCCGCTTCGTGGATGTTAATAACTTCCTGTTCCAACTTCCTGTTGTCTTCCTCACGTCACTGTCCAGTCACTATATTCTCGGTCTGGTCGATACAGTGTCTTTCTATGTTTGATATTTATGGGTGCGTGCGCTCTTTATTTTTTTCAAGTCACTGAGTGTCCTTTATCTGTTAATTCATATAATGTGTGTTCTCTTGAGTTGCCAAGAGGCAGTTCAGTTCAGTTCAGAGAGATTCGCGAAGACGTCGCTTCGCCCGGGCTATATGGACGAGGCGGCCCGGCCTCTGCCAGCTATAAGTCTTGACTGATCTGATCATCATAACTGAATGCTTACCGTGGCGGTCGGATTGCCCGTAGGCGCTCCAGTTGCCAGGGCAAGCGGCAGGCATAGCCGCCCAACCAGCCCGGCGGCTGTCGTCTGGGCCCTGCCTAAGGTGCGAGTAATCGCACTCCATCAGGTAGTGCTCTAATTTGGCGTCCGGCGCGCCACAATGATCACGCTCATTATGCCCAATGGTGGGTACGATAGCCTATTCTCAGTCTCTGAAGGCTGACTTCAGCACACCTTGATATTCTGGGGGAGAGTAACAGCGACTCAGCCTGTGGCGTCTGAGTACCAGCTGGCCGAGGGGGAGGTTCTCGCTTCCTCTCTATGTCACTGCAGGGCACCGACCTGCCCTGCAGCCATCGTTTTATGCCCAAGCAGTTCCCGGCTAGGATGCACCACAAGATCACTCAAGGGTTTCTCCCTGCCTTCCTCTGCCAACCTTTCGGCTAAGTCGTTCCCCTCGATACCAACATGGCTCGGAATCCAGTTGATGACGATGTGTCTACCCTGATCCAGGATTCTCAGACGATAAACGTTATCAAAGGGCATGCTTTGTTGCAGGCTGTCAATGGCGGCCCTAGAATCTGTATGTATGACAACATGTCCGTCCGTCTGGGCTACATGGGCTAGGGCTCCCATAATAGCGACAGCCTCTGCCTGGAGCGAGGAGGCATTGGGGTCTACAGATCCATCTGCGAAATAGGTTTTAATACCTGGCGGAGGATTGCTGCGGATATTCCTCTCCGCCTCATCCCTTAAGGCGGTGAGTATTGTCTTTCTCACGACAGGCTCATGACAGAAAAACTCTATCAAGGATCGTGCCCACGGCGGGACTGTGACATAGTCAGGGTGGGGGAGCTCCATACCCTTAACCAGTAGTGTTCCCTTGAGCTCAAAGCGTATCAGCACCCTGGCTGTGTGATACAGCCAGGTGTTGTTAGCAAAGAATTCGTGGTTCCGTGTAAGCCGACGTTGCACTTCGTCTTAGCTGCGAGTCCGGCGGGGGACCGTAAACTGGCCGCCATCTGATCGATCCGGGTGTCCAGGG
>BOPN01005622.1:5000-10000 GCA_017312705.2 Penaeus japonicus | reverse complement strand
ATTTTCTTTTGTTAATTTTATTGATATCGTTTTTAAGTGATCAAAATTCTTTGGTAGAAATTGACAACAGAAATTTGACCCCCAGGTTTGACTTTCTAAACTAAGTTGGCAGGATACTAATTCTCTTTCCTTTTTTGGGTTTTGTGTTTATAGATGCATACTGCATGTGTGTGTGTGTGTGTGTGTGTTTGTGTTTGTGTGTGTGTGTGTGTGCGTGTACGTGTGCGTGTGCGTTTGCATTTGCGTGTGCGTGTATGTGTTTGTGTGTGTGTGTGTGTGTGTGTATTTAGAAGATTTATTAAAAAAAATTTTTTTACATAAACGCTGTGAGCTACATTCTTGTTTTTAGATTTGTTACATATCTTTTGATTCTAAAAATAATCATGCATCTAGATCTCATCTTTTTGCTCTGACACATCTCACCGACGACCTTATTTTATTAAATTTTTTCTCCTGATTGTAATACCTTTTTTTTTTTTTTTTTTTTTTTTTTTTTTTTTTTTTTTTTTTTTTTTTTTTTTTTTTTTTTTTTTTTTTTTTATTTCTAGTTCCGATCTTTCATCTCTAAATCTATTTCTCAGAACCTGTGTTCTGTGCAAAGACACTTTTCTCCTATAAGCATCTATGCTCATAGGACCCTTTCTTCCGCTTCGTGGATGTTAATAACTTCCTGTTCCAACTTCCTGTTGTCTTCCTCACGTCACTGTCCAGTCACTATATTCTCGGTCTGGTCGATACAGTGTCTTTCTATGTTTGATATTTATGGGTGCGTGCGCTCTTTATTTTTTTCAAGTCACTGAGTGTCCTTTATCTGTTAATTCATATAATGTGTGTTCTCTTGAGTTGCCAAGAGGCAGTTCAGTTCAGTTCAGAGAGATTCGCGAAGACGTCGCTTCGCCCGGGCTATATGGACGAGGCGGCCCGGCCTCTGCCAGCTATAAGTCCTGACTGATCTGATCATCATAACTGAATGTTTACCATGGCGGTCGGATTGCCCGTAGGCGCTCCAGTTGCCAGGGGGCAAGCGACAGGCATAGCCGTCTAACCAGCCCGGCGGCTGTCGTCTCTGGGCCCTGCCTAAGGAAGCGAGTGTAATCGCACTCCATCAGGTAGTGCTCTAATTTGGCGTCCGGCGCGCCACAATGATCACGCTCATTATGCCCAATGGTGGGTACGATAGCCTATTCTCAGTCTCTGAAGGCTGACTTCAGCACACCTTGATATTCTGGGGGAGAGTAACAGCGACTCAGCCTGTGGCGTCTGAGTACCAGCTGGCCGAGGGGGAGGTTCTCGCTTCCTCTCTATGTCGCTGCAGGGCACCGACCTGCCCTGCAGCCATCGTTTTATGCCTTAGCAGTTCCCGGCTAGGATGCACCACAAGATCACTCAAGGGTTTCTTCCTGCCTTCCTCTGCCAACCTGTCGGCTAAGTCGTTCCCTTTAATACCAACATGGCTCGGAATCCAGTTGATGATAATGCGTCTACCCTGATCCAGGATTCTCAGACGATAAACGTTATCAAAGGGCATGCTTTGTTGCAGGCTGTCAATGGCGGCCCTAGAATCTGTATGTATGACAACATGTCCGTCCGTCTGGGCTACATGGGCTAGGGCTCCCATAATAGCGACAGCCTCTGCCTGGAGCGAGGAGGCATTGTCAGGTGATGGGGTCTACAGAACCATCCGTGAAATAGGTTTTACTACCCGGCGGAGTGATTGCTGCGATATTCCTCTCCGCCTCATCCCTTAAGGCGGTGAGTATTGTCTTTCTCAATGACAGGCTCATGACAGAAAACTCTATCAAGGATCGTGCCCACGGCGGGGCTGTGACATAGTCAGGGTGGGGGAGGTCCATGCCCTTAACCAGTAGTGTCTCCTTGAGCTCAAAGCGTATCAGCACCCTGGCTGTGTGAGACAGCCAGTTGTTGTTAGCAAAGAATTCGTGGTTCTGTGTAAGCCGACGTTGCACTTTCTGTCTTAGCTGCGAGTCCGGCGGGGACCGTAAAACTGGGCCGCCATCTGATCGATCCGGGTGTCCAGGGGGGAAAGATTGGCCTCCAAGAGGAGGTTGGTGACCTTAGTCCAACCAGGGGCACCCAGAATGACCCTGGCAACTTCGTTTTGCACGATGTCAAGCTTTTTCCTGCAGCTTGACCGTAATCAGGGCGACGGAGGCGTAGTCCACAATGGGACAGACAGCGTGCACATAGAAGGATCTTAGTACACGGTGCCCAGCCCCTAAGCGCCGCCCTGACAGAGTCTTGCCTTGGTCCGGTCTAGGAGATATTTAATCTCAGAGCGGAAGGTGAGGTTCTCATCAACCCATACCCCCTAGTATTGGAAGACGTGAACCCACACTAGCCTTTGTATTGTTTTAAACTTGATCATATATTGTGTAGACTGTTCACCACAATTTTACAATATGCAATATTAACAATACTTATTGTTGTATCGTGCACCTGCCTGACAGGAATATTTTATGATCATTTCGATTCATAATTCTGCCTTGATTAACTCCGATCATGACTTTACTAATATTTGCCTTGGAAAATATGATCATATATCCTCTTTGTGATTTTTCCCCCTTGCAATCGTCGACTAAACCTATTGCAATGTCCAAAAAAAACTTTGACAGAGGTATTCTTTGTCAAAAAAATGCACAAAAAAAAAAAAAAAAAAAAAAAAAAAAAAAATCCATGTTATAATTCGCATACCTTCTTTTTCCCATCAACATTTCATTATTGCAAAAGATTCCCTTCATCCTTTTTTGTACTCCGAGACCCCAGACCGATCTTACCGGAAGAATGATTTCCGTTGATATGTTCAAATATTTTGTTTGGTATTTATAGGCTGCTTTGTCTGAAGGTCAGGTTCACTTTAATGGTATGTTGATCTGGTATTTCTCTTTAATTTCTAATTGAATGATCGATCTCGCCATAGTTTTCTTTATAGTTAGTTCAAATGATATCAGTATCGCCTTTTTATTAGAGTTACTTTTTTTAATCTTATGAATGATGGTATTATTGGCATTGTTATTATTACTGTTTTTTTTTCTTTTTTTATATTATTATCAATAAAAAATATAAGTATAATTTTCATAACAATTATATTACTATTATCATTGTCATTTTATTATTATCATTGTTGATATAAGCATTATTATTGTCATTAGTATTATCATTATTATTGCTATTGTTATTATTAACCTCAGTATCATTATATTTGTTTTTATCTTTGATTTGCTATTCTTATAATTATTTAATCATAACATTTTTCATTTTATGATTGTTGTCATTTTCATAGTTGTTGTTGTAGTTATTGTGTTCATTATCATTCTCACCATCATTTCCACATTTATTCGTATTATCATTATTACATCATTACATTATTACTCTTATAATAATTCTCATCATTGCTATCTTTATTATCATCACTACTATTATAATCATGATCATTATCGTTATCATTGTTGATGCGCAGTTATTTTGAAAATCATTGTTAATATTACCATCATCATCATACATTTTATAATGATAATAATAATAATAATAATTATTATTATTATTATTATTATTATTATTATTATTATTATGATCATTACCGTTACTGCTGTTGCAATAATCCTTATCATAAAGAATGTCAATCTTATGACTATCATTATAAGCTTACAATCGAAATTGTCACTCTATCATTATTGTTATAACAATTTCATATCAAAATGATATGGTATTATCAGATTATCATCATTATCATTATCATCACACTTGATATTAGTATTATTATCATTCTGTTGCAGTTGTAATTATTGTATCATTATCATATTATTATCATCATCATCGTGATCCACATTATTATCATTATCATTATCATATATCACCATCATTATTATCATTATCTTTATCTTATATCACCATCATTATTATCATTATCATTATCATATATCACCATCATTATTATCTTATCATTATCAGCAATATATTTTTTCTCTTTTCTTTTCTTTTCTTTTTTACTATCACCCTTACCTCAACCTAGTAATGAGCGTTATCAACTCGAAATCAAAAGTACACCAGATCTCGCTTTCAAATTAAAATTATGCAATATAAGGTTTCATTGAAATTAATCATGTTTTTTACAATTGAGTTTTATTTTCATTATCTTTTAGATTGATATATTTAATAAATGTTATGCTGTATTATGTACGTACCTTATATCCTGCAGTATTTTGCAACGAAAAATAAATATGAAATCCTTTGCGTTATAAAAAAAAAAAAAAAAAAAAAAAAAAAAAAAAAAAAAAAAAAAACGTAAAGACACATTTTAATTAATTTCTCACCTCTATAACAAAAGTTATTTTTATCAAGTTGAAGGTTTTCTATACGATAAGGTATACAAATTCACTCTATAAAATAATTGCAACGAAACTATCATAAATATCTGATGCTAAATTTTCAAGCATTATTAATTTCAAAATTATTATTTTCAAATTGTGTACAACAAATTACTTTCATGATTAGATATGACTTAATTCTCACAATGCCGTCCTGAACTTTGTTTAACATTTTATTTCTGTAATCTATTTATAGAATTTACTGAAAATCTGTTCTTCATTGGCAAGTCAAAGCATACAGTGTGAGTTCTTTATAATGTACCTACTAGTTGCATTTTCTTTTCTTTTTTTCTTTTCTTTTTTTTCTTACCGATTGTGCATATCATTATAAAGTTCGTAATGACATGACCTTAGGCTTTGAAGCATCGTTAACTAGATTTTTACCAGATTTCACTAACTACTGTCTGGTTTCAAAGTCTTTATCTTTATCACCACATATATATATATATATATATATATATATATATATATATATATATATATATATGTATACATATATTGTGTGTGTGTGTGTGTGTGTGTGTGTGTGTGTGTATGTGTGTATGTATATATATATATATATATATATATATATATATATATATATATATATATATATATATTATATAATATATA
>BOPN01005621.1:85375-87875 GCA_017312705.2 Penaeus japonicus | reverse complement strand
TTAATGTTAGGGTTAAATTAACATCATTCCGAGTAATATAAATCGTTATTTGGCCACCTTTCTCTTTATACGCAAATAGAATCACTAAAATAGTCTTGCTTTTACACCGTAATACAAACAAACTTTGTAAAGAGCCATGTGGCCACTTTTCTCATCAATATTACTGTACTAATGTTACTCTTACACCGTTCTAAGAAACAAATAAATCGACAGTAAATAGCCGTGTAGATAGATAGATAGACATATATATATATATGTGTGTATATATATATATATATATATATATATATATATATATATATATATATATGTAGATTAGTATATATACACATATATCTATCTGTGTGTGTGTGTCTGTGTGTGTGTGTGTTTGTGGTGTGTGTATATATATATATATATATATATATATATATATATATATATATATATATATATATATTTATATATATATACATATATATATATATATATATATATATATATATATATATATGTATATATATATGTATATATATATATATATATATATATATATATATATATATATGTATATATATATATATATATATATATATATATATATATATATATATATGTATGTATATATATGTATATGTATATATATATATATATATATACATATATGTATATATATATATATATATATATATATATATGTATGTATACATAAGCGAGAAAGCGAAAGAGAGATATTAATTTCATCTACTCTTCCTCATGTGACATTCACCAATTATTTATTCAACTTATGAAATATCTACTGAATCGGGTCGTACTCATATTGATTTCTGTAAGAGGAAGTCTAATACTTGTTAAATGTTAATGAAATTCTTTAGCAAATATTATAAACTGAAAGGTTGAAAAATGCGCATATTGGTCTCTGATGGAATGAAGGTTTATTGAGGTTATCGTGATTGGAATAATCAGTTGTTTAGTTGGTTACCATTTACCTATGGATTCTCTTTTCTCAAGACTAACAAACCCTTGCAAAGAAAACTCTGCACTTTTACAAAATGAAAAAGATCAAATGGTTGTAATACTTTTCTCTTTCGTGTGAATCTGGCCATGATATTCTCTCACTGTCTCTTCTTTCTGAATTATACTTCATATCCTGTTTGCAGTAGGAGGCATTTTCTTCCAGGACGCAAATGTTCTTAGTCCTCGTCGTCGGATGTAGGAAATGGGAGCCAAGAGATAGGCTTGTCCGGGGTTTGAGGAAACGGGTTTACAGCTCGCGGATTACGGCGTGTCTTTCTTGCCCTGAGATCACATTTTCATCTGCGTAGGATCATTTATGTCAAACATTTGTGTGTGCATATATATATATACATAAGCGAGAAAACGAAAGAGTGATATTAATTTCATCTACTCTTCCTCTTGTGACATTCACCAATTATTTATTCAACTTAGGACATATCTACTGAATCGGGTCGTACTCATATTGATTTCTGTAAGAGGAAGTCTAATACTTGTTAAATGTTAATGAAATTCTTTAGCAAATATTATAAAATGAAAGGTTGAAAAATGCGCATATTGGTCTCTGATGGAATGAAGGTTTATTGAGGTTATCGTGATTGGAATAATCAATTGTTTAGTTGGTTACCATTTACCTATGGATTCTCTTTTCTCAAGACTAACAAACCCTTGCAAAGAAAACTCTGCACTTTTACAAAATGATAAAGATCAAATGGTAGTAATACTTTTCTCTTTCGTGTGAATCTGGCCATGATATTCTCTCACTGTCTCTTCTTTCTGAATTATACTTCATATCCTGTTTGCAGTAGGAGGCATTTTCTTCCAGGACGCAAATGTTCTTAGTCCTCGTCGTCGGATGTAGGAAATGGGAGCCAAGAGATAGGCTTGTCCGGGGTTTGAGGAAACGGGTTTACAGCTCGCGGATTACGGCGTGTCTTTCTTGCCCTGAGATCACATTTTTCATCTGCGTGAGATCATTTATGTAACATTTGTGTGTGCATATATATATATATATATATATATATATATATATATATATATATATATATATATATATATATATATATATATGTATATATATACATATATATATATATATATATATATATATATATATATATATATACATACATATATATATATATATATATATATATATATATATATATATATATATATATAAATATATATATATATATATATATATATATATATATATATATATATATATATATAAATATATATATATATATATATATATATATATATATATATATATATATATATATATATATATATCCCCCCACCAAGATACAATTAGGGCCAGTAGGTGGGGTACCCGGCCATAACCCTCTTGAGAGGCCTTCTTCCTGCAGTGGAATGATACAGGCTGAAAAAAAAAATATATATATATATATATATATATATATATATATATACATATATATACATATAAATATATATATATATATATATATATATATATATATATATATATATATATATA
>BOPN01005621.1:75375-77875 GCA_017312705.2 Penaeus japonicus | reverse complement strand
TCATCATGCCCAATGGTGGGTACGATTTGCCATGCATAAAGATAGCCTATGCTCAGTCTGTGAAGGCTGACTTCAGCACACCTTGATATTCTGGGGGAGAGTATCAGCGACTCATAGCCTGTGGCGTCTGAGTACCAGCTGGCCGAGGGGGAGGTTCCCGGCTAGGATGCACCACAAGTTCACTCAAGAATTTCTTCCTGCCTTCCTCTGCCAACCTGTCTGCTAAGTCGTTCCCCTCGATACCAACATGGCTCGGAATCCAGTTGATGACAATGCATCTACCCTGATCCAGGATTCTCTGAGCAATGGTGAGAATCGTGGTCAGAAGATAAACGTTATCAAGGGGCGTGCTTTGTTGCAGGTTGTCAATGGCGGTCCTAGATTCTGTATATATGACAACATACCCGTCCGTCTGGGCTGCATGGACTAGGGCTCCCATAATAGCGACTGCCTCTACCTGGAGCGAAGAAGCATTGTCAGATACCCGCATAGCTCTCGTTATACTCCTTGCGTTATACTCCTTGGGTTTTCTATACACTGATAAAGAGAAGGAGTCACCTGAGCGGTGAATTAAGGTATCCAAGAAGGGAGCTGATTGTCGGCCTCCCATTCCACCTTGAAACGAATGGAAGGAGAGAGAGAATTCAGCTTATCCAGGAAATCTGGGAAGAGAGCAGGATCATGGGGCCAGAGGGCAAAGTCGTCGTCGACGTATCTCAGCCATATTGCATGACGAAGGGAGATGGAAGGAAGAAGCTCTGCCTCAAAGTACTCCATGAACAGGTTGGCCAAGACAGGAGAAAGGGGAGAGCCCATAGCAATACCGAAGGTCTGAGAATAGAAACGTCCTTCGAAAGAGAAGGAGTTAGAATCCACACACAGACGGATCAGCTGGAGAAAGACGTCAGTAGGTAGAGTCCTCAGGAATAATATTCCTCTGCAGGAAGTCAAGGACATCATCGAGCGAGACGTTCGTGAATAGGGATTCGACGTTCAGACTTATTATGGTCTAGGGCGTGACTTCATCGGACTTCATCGCCCGCAAACACGAACGATGAAGTCCAGTGAGTGGCGAAGATGAGCGGGAGAGATGGTGCCCAGAAGAGGAGACTGAGCCAGCCAGGAGGCAAGAAAGTGCGCCATAGAGTCTAGGGAGGAGATGATGGGACCTCAGGGGCACGCCTAACCAGATGACCTGACATGACCTCCCCCGGTTCCGTTCGCTGGTCCGCCCCTGCCTTCGTTTCCGTTCTCCTGTCCTCGCGTGACTTTCTTGTACCGTGTTACTCCCCCTTCACCCTCTTATATACCCTCTTGTTCTCCTCCTTAGACCTGAAGATGAGATCCAGATGGATCTGGAAACTGTCGTCTCATTTTCAATAAATCTGTTTTGTGTATAGTGGGTTTATCTGCCATATATATATATATATATATATATATATATATATATATATATATATATATATATATATATATATATATATATGTATATATATATACATATATATATATATACATATATATATATATATATATATATATATATATATATATATATATAATATATGTATATGTATATATATATATATTCATTTATATATATATATACATTTATATATATACACACACATACGTACGACTGCACACACACACACACACACTAATGAATATTGCCTCATAGCCTCCTAAGAGTCTATGATTGGAATAAGGTCTCGAGTGCCACTTCATAAAAAATGAGAAAAAAATGTTTACCTTCAAAATGCAGTATCTTTTCAACCGATACAGATATCATGATGATTTATAAAGGTAAAGCGATGAATACATATTTCTGATTTGATGCGTATGTATGCAGGTGTATATATGTCGATAGTAATTATATACAGTAACTATTTATATATGTGCATACATATGTATGTATATACTGTATATGTATAAATCCAAACGCATTAACAACCAGATTTATATATGTATATACTGTACATACATACTAACCTACACACGCATACATGAACGGGACGTCTACCAAGTTCTTTAGACAACTATTGATTAGTAATGCCAGAGCTATGAGACTTTGATTTTCATTTGTTTCCGTCCCATTGGGGTTACTTATTTTTCACACAACATATATATATATATGTATAAATCCAAACGCATTAACAACCAGATTTATATATGTATATACTGTACATACATACTAACCTACACACGCATACATGAACGGGACGTCTACCAAGTTCTCTAGACAACTATTGATTAGTATTGCCAGAGCTATGAAACTTTGATTTTCATTTGTATTGTTTCCGTCCCATTGGGGTTGCTTATTTTTCACACAACATATATATATATATATATATATATATATATATATATATATATATATATATATGTATATATACGATTTATTTTTCACACAATATATATATATATATATATATATATATATATATATATATATCGCGTCATTTACTACCTCGTTTCCGGTTTACCTTACGTGACCTTC
>BOPN01005621.1:22500-27881 GCA_017312705.2 Penaeus japonicus | reverse complement strand
CGGACGTCACTTGCAAAATGCCGTAAACTGTTCACTTAACGACGATAATTTTGCACTTCGCAAACGTAAAAGACAACAGATTTCCCTCCGATTCATATTTTAAGTTTTTTTTTTTTTATACATTTTCTCTTTTTCTTACTTTTTCTCTGTCTTTCTCTGTTTGTCTGTCTGTCTGTCTCCCTCTGTCTCAGTCTCAGTCTCTCTCTCTGTCTCTCTCTATTGCGTGCGTGTGGGAGGCGTTTGCGCACTCAAAGAACTACTGCAATCTCTATCAATTTACTTTGTATATCTTATGCGTGCGAATTGCCAAAAACCATTATCCTTAAGCCGATACTAGCTTACCGTCAGCAGAGAGAGAGAGAGAGAGAGAGAGAGAGAGAGAGAGAGAGAGAGAGAGAGAGAGAGAGAGAGAGAGAGAGAGAGAGAGAGAGAGAGAGAAGAGAGAGAGAGAGAGAGAGAGAGAGAGAGAGAGAGAGAGAGAGAGAGAGAGAGAGAGAGAGAGAGAGAGAGAGAGAGAGAGAGAGAGAGAAAAGGAGAGAGAGAGAGAGAGAGAGAGAGAGAGAGAGAGAGAGAGAGAGAGAGGAGAGAAGAAGAAGAGAGAGAGAGAGAGAGAGAGAGAGAGAGAGAGAGAGAGAGAGAGAGAGAGAGAGAGAGAGAGAGAGAGAGAGAGAGAGAGAGAGAGAGAGAGAGAGAGAGAGAGAGAGAGAGAGAGAGAGAGAGAAGAGAAAGAGGAAGAGGAAGAAGAAGAAGAAGAAGAGAGAGAGAGAGAGAGAGAGAGAGAGAGAGAGAGAGAGAGAGAGAGAGAGAGAGAGAGAGAGAGAGAGAGAGAGAGAGAGAGAGAGAGAGAGAGAGAGAGAGAGAGAGAGAGAGAGAGAGAGAGAGAGAGAGAGAGAGAGAGAGAGAGAGAGAGAGAGAGAGAGAGAGAGAGAGAGAGAGAGAGAGAGAGAGAGAGAGAGAGAGAGAGAGAGAGAGAAAAAGAGAGAGAGAGAGAGAGAGAGAAGAAGAAGAAGAAGAAGAAGAAGAAGAAGAGAGAGAGAGAGAGAGAGAGAGAGAGAGAGAGAGAGAGAGAGAGAGAGAGAGAGAGAGAGAGAGAAGAAGAAGAAGAAGAAGAAGAAGAAGAAGAAGAAGAGAGAGAGAGAGAGAGAGAGAGAGAGAGAGAGAGAGAGAGAGAGAGAGAGAGAGAGAGAGAGAGAGAGAGAGAGAGAGAGAGAGAGAGAGAAAATGAGAGAAGAGAGAAAGAGAGAGAAAGAGGAAAAGAGAGAGAGACACACAGAGGACCAAGACTATGCACTGTTAACCGGCGCAACGCTGAGGCAAAGGCCATTACCGTCAAACTACCCTATTGCATTGTTCTCCGACGCCCTCAGAAAAACCATCCATTATGTTGACGCTCACACCCACCTGCCTAGCACGGGTGTTGGCGGGCGGAAGGGAGGTGGGTGGGTGGGTGGATAGGTGGGTGGGATGGGCGAGTGGGTCACGAATTCGAGTGGGAAGCAGTGGTTGGTAGAATAAGGGAAGTGCGGGGAGAAGGTGATGAATGACGGAAGGAAGAGCAGAGGGAAATGAGAGGGGCGTAGTTTCTTTATTATAGGGTAGGTTTCAAGTATGCAGTGTGTCTCTGTCTGAGTGTGTGTGTGTGCGTGCGTGCGTGTGTGTGTTTACGCATACATATTCTATAACCACACATATGAGAACTCCGAAAACTTTAACTCAAAAAAAAGAAGAAAAAAAAGAAAAGAAAAAGAAAATGATATTGCTATGTTTGCTAAGACAATCTGGAGAATGGCCGTGCTATCAACATTGTAGTTACTAAGCTTTGATAATGAAAACGTGTTCTGAAGCCACTATTTTCAACGGAGAGAATATCACAAGAGTGTGTTTATTTAACCTTGAGAAGGAATCTGCTGAGCGAAGTATGAACAAAACAACGAAAGAGCATCCCCGAGGAAGCAGTGAAAAAAAAAAAACGAATTTTCCTGTTTTTTTTTTTTCCTACTTACCCCTTCGTTTACACTTATGTCATCTGATGAAACGAATTTGCATGCGGCTGTTATAAAATGCTTAAAACTATAAAGGCAAATACATACAGCTTTAACTGGAAAGAATTTGTGAATTTGTCTTTGAAATTTTGATGAGTGTGGCAAGCCTTATATTCACATAGATTCTTGATCTGCAAAAGCACAGTATTTATTTGTTTTATTATTATTATTTTTTTTTCTTCTTCTTTTTAAGCTGAAATAAGAGTGATAATCTAGAAATGCGTAGAAATACAAATAAAGTTTTATAAGTACTTGAATGTGTCAAACCGAACATGATTAAGGTAAATCGCTCTCTCTCTCTCACACTCTCTTTCTCTTTCTATAATCGCTCTCTCTCACACACTCTCTCTCTCTTTTTATTCCTGATATCAAAGTTATGACATAAGCATTTTTTCAACTTAATGTGTATACAAAGGTGCAGTTCAATTAACTATTTTTATTTTAATAAAATTATAACATCAATATAATCATTCACCACCGATATATTCTTCTATTTTTTCGTTTAGTTGTATAAAAAAAAATGGCAAGCCCTAAATTTCTAAAGATTTTTGATATAAGCATTTTAACATTTGAACATTGCAAGTAGTTTTATTCATGAGTTTCAGAATGCCATGCATATTCCTCATTACCCGTATATCTCCTATTACATGTATCATTACTTTATTTTGTTAGTTATTCAAGCCTTTCGTTTTTTTCGTTTTTCGTTACCCATTTCTGTTTTTCTCATTATTCTTTGCTGTTTGTTTACTGTTTACTGTTATCCATCTACTGTTTACTAACAGTGTACTATTTAGCGCCTACTGTTTACTACTTTTAATATTACTTTATCTCGTTTAATTAGTTGTTAAATTCCTCCTACATACTTTCTCTTAATAACTGGAAACATAAGCGCATAATGAGGTACGTGATTTATGAATATAATAGCGGAACATCTGTCATACATAAACTATAGGATTTATGGCCTCTCTTCTGCATTATTATAACTTGCATGAAATTAGTTAGTGTATAATTAAACCACTCAGATTTTTGTAACTAGTGAACCAGCTTTTTTTTCACTAATTGCGTGCTATCCGTTTGTTTATTTGTTTTTCTTGTTTGTTTATCTACTTTATCAATCTGTTCAGTATTTATCCTTTTTTTATCAATTCATCTACTGATTTATCTTCAAGTCTCTTCCGGTTTCTTCTAAATGAATAAAAAAAATTCTTCATTTTATTTCTTATTCCTATCTGTGTATTTGTGTATCGGTCAGTATGTTTACATTATCATTTATTCATTTATCTAGAAAGATATGTATATATTCATGTATTGTCTTCTTTTTTCCTCCGCTAATAAAATGCCGATGAAGTTTTGACGAAGTAATAATGATTCTTTAGAAATATATACGTAACTAAAGCACATATTAAAAGAAAGAAAAAGGGAAAAGAAAGGAAGGAAAAGAAAAGAAAAGAATTTTTTTTTATACATTTATACATACATATACATATATCTATCTCTATATATATATATATATTCATATATATATATATATATATATATATATATATATATTCATATATATATATATATATATATATATATATATATATATATATATATATATATATATATATATATTTATATATATATATATATATATATATATATATATATATATATATATATATATATATATATATATGGTATGATAACAGGAACACCGATAATAATGATTATAAAAACGATGATGATAGAAGTAGTGGTGATAATGATAATGATAATAAGGATGATGATATGATGGTAGTAGGGATAGTTATAATTATGATAAATATAATAACAATAATGATAAATACTGATGGAAATAACGTCATCATCAACAATAATAATGACAGTGAGGATAAGAATGATGTGAAATATAATGATGATGATAATAATAATATCTGAAAGGATGATAATGATATCTGCAATGATAATGATTATAGCAGCAATTATAATGATAATACTAACCTAACAATATCAATAAGGATTGTAATAATAATGACGCAAATAGTAAAATGATGATAACAAAAGTGATGGTAATATTGATGATAATAATGTTAATTATGATAATAAAGATAATAACCACAACAATAATAATTACTTTAATGAACATGAGAGATAGAGAAAGACCATGAAAAAGACGAGCAAGGGAATTTAAATGACCAATAGAAAAAAAGGTTATACGAATATGTGTTGAAAATTAGTAAATCAAAAAGAATCAGAAGAGTGATTGAAAGTCAAATACATATGAATAAACTGAAGTGTGTAAAATGAACAGATAAGATGTCAAAATAAGATATTTAGTATAAGTCTACAAATACATGATGAACAAACATGGAAAAGAAATTTCACCTGTTGAATAAACATTAAAAAAAAGAAGAAAATGTTTGTATTTGTTAAAGTAGATTGATAAAACATTCATGTTAAGCAAACGAATTCATCAATCACATACACAAAAGAATAAATAATCAAAATATTCACGTCACAACAGAAAAAAAATCTAACCCCGCGCTCTCTAAAAGAAAAATATCTGTAACCCCGCGCTCTCTCTAAGAAACATTCCTCACGTAATCGATACAATTAGCTGTAATATTTCATTCCTCATCGATCTCACGCAGTATCAGTTGCCCAAAGCAAACCAATAACTGTTACTCATACCTTTCAGATTACATTATTATGATATCACGTGACAACATGAAAGGGACGAAGAAATAAAATGACGGTCGATAGTCCAGCTCGTGTTGCAGCTAATAGTTCAAACACCGCGTTGAGGAAGTAGGAAAACGTGTCACTCGGAGCTTGCAAGATGGTTATTGTCATGTCCCTTGATCGGATTCAACTGCATGGCCATTGGTATTGCAATGGAGGTTAGTCTGTTCGGATGAGTTCAGGCAATCAGGTCGGGTTGGTTTGAGGTAATTTGGTGCTTCATGAAGAGTCTGGACGTTTGCGTTGTGAGCATGTATGGCGCCGCAACACTCTTTTCCTCTTAGAGTATGTTGCATTTTTAATTTCAAACGGTATCGGAATGGCTTGGCTTGGCTTGGCACTCAGTTGGAAAAGGCTTGGGTTATATTTTCTTATCTTAATCGTCTTTACATCTTGCTTCTCTACTTTTCGTAATCTATTTTTCTCTTTCATTGCTTCCTCCTTCTTTTTCTTTTTCTTCTTCTCATCCTATTCCTCCACTTCTCTTTCTTCGTCTTCATCTTCTTTCTACTTTATCTTCCTTTCCTCCTTGTCCGCCTTCATCTTCTACGCCCTCTTCATTCTCCACCTCCTCTTCCTCCCCTCTTCTTCTTCGTCTCATCCGCCTTTTCA
>BOPN01005620.1:80506-88006 GCA_017312705.2 Penaeus japonicus | reverse complement strand
GTTGCATTCTCGCATTGCTACTTCTTGGCCGTCTTCTCTCTCTCTCTCTCTCTCTCTCTCTCTCTCTCTCTCTCTCTCTCTCTCTCTCTCTCTCTCTCTCTCTCTCTCTCTCTTCCATTCACACACATTTAATCTGCATATCTGTCTTTCTCTCCTGTATTCCCACTCTCTCACACACTCGCTCTCTCGCGCGCATTCCCGATCACTTAATTATATCTTCTACAATTAGACAGGAATACCTAATTATGCTACAACGCTTTCTTGCAGCTTCTTAATCAGGGAAGAGCGCATTCCCACGCTCGCTCTCACCTCTTCCTCTCTAACGCCCTAATCAAGCCAACATCCGCATGCTAAAAAATTCGGACATTTCCCTTCCGAGTGAGGGAGACGAAGGTTTAAAATTCTAAACAAAGACGGTTAGGGTCGGCCATTCTCATGACCGATACAACCCCTTTAACCGGTGTGCGGGGGGGGAGGGGACGGGCGGGCTAGACGGAGGGAGGGAAGGAGGAAGGGATGGAGGGAGGGGGGCTGAGGGGCGAACCGTCGAGGGGGCGGGAGGGAGGGTAGAATCTGGGTCCGCGGGCGTGAGTGTGTTCGTTCGCCTGTCTTCATCGGGCTCCACTTGCAAATTAGCTCAATGAGTGGCAACACGTGGTCCGGGGGGAGAGGGGGTTTGTTTACATGGGATTAGTGGCTCACTCCCCCCGCCGGTAATGCACGTGGATTTCGGGTAATTTTTTGCCGGTTTGTGCTTGACTTTTTGTGCACGTTACTGGGGATTTGACACTTTCTTGTCGAGGTTCTTCCGCGCACACACACACCGGCAAACACACACCTCACACTGTCTTCACACTGTCCCTCCTGGGCATGGATCTTAGCACAGTTCAAGGGGCTAAGGAGAGCTAATAATCCTGCTTGGGATTTCTGCACGAGATTCACCACTGCAACACAAAACTGCACTTCACCAAGAAAAAAAAAGAACTCAGATATTGGCAAGAGGCCAGATACAGCTAGTACAGTAGCACAAGTTTGAACACGTAGACCTACCCCTCCGTCTCCCGCCACCTAGCAGGGAGGGCGTACGTGCACCAGGCTGCTCCGCGGATCACGGGCAAAAACGGAGTGCAAAATGCAGGCGGCACCTGTTTGCAACATGACTGAGGCAGGCGGCGCGAGGCGGTGGTGGCAGCGGCGGTGGCGACTGCTCCCTGGCCCCTCCTCCTCCGCTGCTCCGGCACTACCACGCACGCACGGACCCCCGGCCATGGACGCACGGACACACACGCGCTGCCTGCATGTCCCTCTCGCATTGCTCCTCCTCCTCTTCCTCCACCTCCTCCTCCTCTTACTCCTCCCTTTTTTTATTGCTCGTCTTTCGTTTTTTTCTCTCTTCCTTCTCTCACTGTATCTTTTCCTTTAGTCTCGACAAGAAACTCTCTCCGCCGGCAGATACAAACACCTGGGCCGCTCTCTCCGATCTCTTCCCAACTTCTTTTGCACTTGCATCTTCTTTCCCTTCACCTGCACCATCCCTCCCCCTCCCCATCCACCTTAACACTACCTAAGCACAGCAACAGACACCATATCCCCCACCCAAGGCCCTCACCCCCCTCCTTCCCTCTCGAAGTACTCGCAATTCCATTTGCTTGGTTATAACCCTCTTAACCCCCCCACCCCCACCCCACCCCCACCCCTTGAGAAGCATTTGACACATCTTACGCTGGTCATTTTCGTCTGGCCGCCCGACTCAGCGCTCGCCGCGTTAAACGTCTCCCGTGTCCGTCTCTATATCTCTACCTCATAGCCTCATTCTCTTCTTTTTACCCCCCTCCACTCTCTCTCTCTCTCTTTCTCTCTCTCCTTCTCTCTCTCTTTCTCTTTCTCTTTCTCTCTCTCTCTCTCCCTCCCTTCCTCCCTTCCTCCCTCCCTCCCTCCCTCCCTCCCTCCCTCTCTCTCTCTCTCTCTCTCCCCCCCCCCCCCCCCTCTCTCTCTCTCTCTCTCTCTCTCTCTCTCTCTCTCTCTCTCTCTCTTATTTCCTCTCAACTCTGCTCTCTCTCCCATCCTTCTCTTCTCACTCCTTTCTCTCCCCTCTTCTTTCTATATTCTCCTTCTCCTTTTCATACCCCTTTATATCTTTTCTCACCTCCTCTCTCCTCTTCTTCTCCTACCTCTCATCTCTCTTCTCCCTCTTATCTATATCTATCCATCTATCCGCCCTTGCATCACGGCACCCAAAGCAAACATCTTGCTCTCCGCACTGCCGTCTACGAGAGCTCAAAAACAAAGGCCAGAGAATGCTTTCTATTTCAAGTCTCCAAAGTTAGTCGATGCATCTGCCTGTGCTTCCCCGCTCACCTATTCTCTTCGGGGCTTTATGGTATGCGAAATGTAGTTAACGATCCGTTATGTTGTAGAAATATATGATATATATATATATATATATATATATATATATATATATATATATATATATATATATTCTTTTGTTTAAGGATTGTCCCTTAGGAATAAGAGTACATATATCATTAATAACATATCATTGAGTACATATATCACATACATACCATTTCTTATTGATGTACTGGCCTATCAATATTTACATAATTATCTTTATCATCATCATCTTGATAATGAAGATCATTTTATTATCATCTCTATCATCACTAATATCATCATCATCATTATTATTGGCAGTAACTTCTTATTCTTTATAATTATTACTGATATCATTATCATTGTCATCATACATTTGTAAAATAATAATGATGATAGTAATGATAAAAAGAAATAATAATGATAACAATTATAATGACAATAATATCAACAACAATAACAATAATGATTATATTACTAATAATAATATTACTAAAACTAATACTATTACTCATAATAATAGCAGCAACAAAAAACATTAGCAGTGATAAAGATATATTACAGTGATGATACAACAATTCTCTAATTGATGCTGTTCCTAGTGTTATTACTGTACTATCGTCATCATTCATATTACTACCATCCGTATGATCACAGTCATCAATTTTACATCATTATCTTTTACATTGCAATTATGGCTATCCGAATTATAAGTGTGACTCTATTATCATTAATATAACTATTGATGAGATCGTTACCGTTCTTGTTATTAGTAATCAATTTCATCATTACATCATCATTGATAATGACGTCAGCAGCGAAATCACTGGTATCATCATTAATACTTTTATATTAATCTTCATCATAAGCGCTACAACTATTACTACTGTCATAATTAAATATTACGATTTCACTATGAGTTGGCAATAACACCATCAGGGTTTAGAAATGGTGAATAATAAGATAATGGCAGTAATGTTAATACTCATGATAATGATAGCAACAATAGCAAACGCTGCTAATATAATGATAATGAATAAAGAGACAAAATTACTGACAACAACAGGAATTATATCTTACTGTTAATTGCACTCGTATCTCTCGATGGAACACTGTCATTACCTGTGACTGTTCGGCACTTCTTACCTGCAAAGAAGAAAAGAAACAAGTTATTATACAAACCGAATTTCATAATCTGACTCAACGTTAATGAATGTTGATGCATTCGTTGATACATTCATTCAAAAAACCTTTAGGCTGTGGCAATTCGAAATGCATTGAAATAAAATGCAGTGTTACATCAACACCTTGCTGCATATAACATTTGCATAATTGATATCCCTTCTTCCCTCCCCAAGTTTAATGTTCGCACAGACGTAAACGTACACGCGGGTATTGCACATGTGAGTGTCTGTTATTTCTTTTCAATCACCCCCTGGGTCGCTGAGGGAACCACAAAATATATTGAAAGGGCTGAAATACAAAGATTGGGATATGTATATGCACGGCTTCTAGCATGTATAGATACATCATATGAACGGTGTATACGTGTGTGTGTATGTGTGTGTGTGTGTGTGTGTGTGTGTGTGTGTGTGTGTGTGTGTGTGTGTGTGTGTGTGTGTGTGTGTGTGTGTGTGTGTGTGCGCGTGCATGTCGATAAATAAATGAATGAGTACATGAAACTGCCAAATGCCACGCCGACTTAGAGTACAAGAGCTTTATCACAATCGCAGAGCCAGACAAGCGGAACCGAGCCATAAATCTACGGACCACCAACCCAAATTTCAAATCTCCCGTAGCATGGCAGCGCAGCGTCGTCATTACTTGTATTGTTGGGTCGCGGGACATTAACGTTGAACGTGGGCCGGCCTGCCTGGGAGGCGTATCTGCACTCTTCAATGTTGCCGCTGTGCGTCAGACGCTAAGTGTCTTTACGAGCGGCCATCTCCCAGGGCTCTCTGGACCGGAAGTACCAGCCTGCAGGTGCTTGCAACGATCTCGGAACAGCTCTGGGAGTAAGTGACGAGACAGCCGCTTGACAGGTGGCGGCAGTAACTGAAGGCGTGGTGACTTAATATATAGGTGGGGTAATAAAAATAGATTGACTGAATCTATCAATTCAAGTCAATGAAGGAACAACAATAATATAATGATGATTATGATATATTGTATGTATGTTAATTCTAATGCTAATAAGTGTGTTACAAAAAAAAAAAAAAAATCAATCACTGTTAGAAATAAAAAAGAATGCTTTTACATGAAATAAAGTTTATAAAAGTAATATAAGTATATAACCATGAAATCATTCACCAAATACTACAATACCATTTAGACATTAACTAGCAAGAATCTCGTAGCGGACGCGATCACGCCGCTACACTACGAGGGTTCTATACCGTATGAACATGTAATGTCCCGCTCGCTTGATGTGGCTTCCGTCTTCTTCCTGATTAAGGTTAGGCTTGCTTTATTGGCTGGCTGGATCAATTGCGTATAAGCTGTCAGTATAATGACTAACCTTGAGCAATTGCGTCTATGTAGCGCGAAGGTGATAAGTGCTGTCCAACGAACGTGTTTGGAAATCAAATGTTGAAAAAAAAATCGGGAAAATGAGAGAACATGAGGTTTTAAAAGCGTGACAATTATTAGGCTGTATTTGGTTTGCAACACAAGACTTTGGTGCTTGAGGGAATTCTTATCAAATAAAATAGAACTTACGAAGTATGACGAAGTGTAGAAGTAACTTATCTAAATTCTTCAGGGGCGGATGTGTTAATTATACGTATAAAACAGAATGAAAACCAGAGAAATATAACGGCATTGGCGACTGATTTCAGTGTTATATTCAACTTAAATGAAAAGTGTTACTGAAGTCCTATGTTATTATTACCTTTATTCACCTTTATCTTTTTTGTCTAAATTCTCTTGTGATATTACAACAAGCAAAAACAGTTGCTCTCAATCTATAGAAAAATCCTTGTTTCTGATTATGCAGATAACGCTTACTTCTAATATAAACTTCAACAGCATCATTTTTCTAATATATATAACAAAATTGCTTGTAAAACCTGATGCAACATGAATTTTTACTAATTAAAAGTGTGAGTGTGAGTGTGTGAGTGTGTGAGTGTGTGTGTGTGTGTGTGTGTGTGTGTGTGTGTGTGTGTGTGTGTGTGTGTGTGTGTGTGTGTGTGTGTGTGTGTGTGTGTGTGTGTGTGTGTGCGCCTAATGAAAGTACACTCTTGATTTACACACACAAAAAAATAATAATAAATCTTCATTACATTAAGTGAAACCATACGTATCCCTTCTTAAACCCTTGATCATTTTCTCACAAGAGGTCTTTTTCCATATCTCCTTGCAGTATCCTTAGAGTTCTTCAAGGCCTTTTGAGGTTTAATTTCTTCTAAGGTATATCGAAAGGGCTTCGGACGATATACCTGACATGTTTGCCAAATTAATTTTTTTTCTCATTCTTTTGTGTATTTCTTGTCTGTTTTTGCCCCTGTTTTCGAAATCATATAGGAATGTGCATGACGAAATATATTTTTGAATTGCTAAATAAATGCAGATATACTTTCGGTAGCACTTCTATGGCAGAGCTTAAAAAAATCACCTAAATCTTTAGCGGCATCAATCTTTATGACTTATATAAATGCGCCTCTTCAGTGAGTATTATATATAATTTTACCGCCAGTGATTGTTCTATAAATTTCCTGATCAACCTGATTTCTTCATGATTATTATCATTATTATAATTATCAATATTATCACCATTGTAGTTATAGCAATTCTTATCCTTATTACAAGTATTATTATCATTATTATAATTATGATTATTATCATCATTATTACTATTATCATTATCATTACTACAATTATTATCCTCATTAGTAGTAGTAGTAGTAGTTGTAATAGTAGTAGAAGTAGTAGTAGTAGTGGTAGCAGAAGTACTAGCATCATTATCATTAGTAATAATAGTAGTAGTAGTAGTATTTTTAGCAGTACCAATACATTTCTATCATTATTAACATCACAAAATATCATTATCATCATAATCACTTTTTACTGGGGTGGTATAACGTGCCGATACTGAGCTTCTATAATACATATAGATCAAAAATTTATTTTACGCCAACAGATAATGATAAATAATGATGATGATGGTGATAATAATAATAATATATATATATATATATATATATATATATATATATATATATATATATAATAGTAATACTGATAATAACAACGACAATAGTACCAATAATAACAATACTAACAATAATAATAATGAGGGTAATAATAATGATGAAAATAATAACAATAACGGTAATAATAATAATAATGATAAAAATAATAATGGTAATAATAATAACAATAATAATGGTAGTAATAATAACAATAAGAATGATAATAATAACAATAACAATAATGATAATAATAATGATAATAAAGATAATAATAATAATAATAACGAAACAGTAAATGTTCAGAATAGATAAACAAATGAGTTAAAAAGCGCGGGGAGAATGTTTACAAAATATCTATCCCCGCCGCGGGAGTAAGACCCAGTTCTTAAGTATAAGGAAGAATCTTTGTGTGTTGTATATACGAGACTTTTAAGGGAGCCTTGAATGGCGGCGGTTGTCCTGGTAGCGTTCCCGTTCCCATGGCAACCATCTCTGTCTGGCCGATGCCAAGACCCAAGAGAATAGGAGTCAACCGTGGAGCGCGGGGAGAGATTCTTTTAGAATCCCTGGCCCTTATCTTGTCTTGAAGTCTTAATAATAGGATAAGGATGCAGATCAGAAGTGATTATAGGCTTTTCTTTGTCTCTCATTTATCCGTGTGTGTGGATCTTTATCGTAGAAAGATTGAGTTAATTTGATTTTTTTTTCTATTGTCTGTAATAATGTTGAAGTTCGTGCTGTAGGCAGACCGGGGGCTAGTTGTTACACGTCCAAGTTGTTTCATCTTCAGTGATGCCATAACAAGTCAATGGAAGGTATCGTGAGCATTCTCACGCAATGATGCCTACAAACAAAGGAAACGATTGGTATGGCAGCGCGGAGGAAATAGCAAGAGAAACAAAATCGATTTTTCTGTAACACCAGCTGATGT
>BOPN01005620.1:53006-58006 GCA_017312705.2 Penaeus japonicus | reverse complement strand
TACTTATTACACTACAAATTTGGTTGCGTATTGGTTGAGGAAATGAATTTTGATATGTCATATTTGAGTCGAATAGGACGTTATTTTCCCAGTCGGAACACTTGACTTACGTGATCTCAGTGGAATAAGTGGGGTGTGGTGGGGGGTGAATACGGAGACCAAACTCATACCAATAAATTACTCTTAGCTTAGGACATTACACAAAAGAGCAACGTTTTGATGCAAAGCAATAAAGAATTACAAAACTCCGAAATGTACGGTGGGGTAGGGGGAAAGGGAGGGAAGGGAAAGGAGAAGGGATTGGGGAGGGAGAAGAGGGAGAGGGAGGTGGAGGGAGCAGGGAGGGAGAGGGACGGAAAGGGAAGGGCTGTCCTGTGTGCCCCTTAACCCTGAGACGGCATAACGAGAAGGCTCCTCCTCCGTTGTTCAAATACACTGATTGCTAATACACTGTCTCATGTTAACCGGTCGGAGTAACGGTGAATGGTACTCAAAAATACATTTTGAGGTTTACTTCACTATGAATACTTTTACTGTAACATCACCATTACCGCGGTATCATGATTACTATCATTACTTTTACTAGTATCATATTCACTAATTACGTACGAATCTATTTTATCACCTAATAATGAAATGTAAAAAGATACAAGGCAGCAGATAAGCACGAACCTACATGCCCTCCATCGTTCCTCCTCCCTCGCATACCCCCCCCCCCCCCCCGTTCCTGCTCTCTCGCATACCCCTCCCCTCCCCCCACCGTCCCTACTCTCTCGCATACCCCCCCCCCCCCACCGTTCCTGCTCCCTCGCATACCCCTCTCCCTCCACCCCCCCACCCCTCCATCAGCTATTTGGATAACTGATAGGCACACGAGAGCAAAGACAGAGCACCAACGCTAAAAGAATAAGGATAACGCAGCCTTCTTGAGACGTTGCCTCCCACCCCCCCTGGCCTCCCGTCTCCTTTGCCTCTCTCCTCTCCTCGCTTCTTCCCTTGTCCTGCATTAATCCAATCATCCATAACACTGATAATTCGGGGAGAGAAGGCCACCTCTGCCTCTCATGGCGGCGTCTTGGACCGTAGGCCTAAATTCATCAGTGTGCCTCTATGTGTAGATCTCGGTGGTCGCCGTATCATTAAAAAAAAAATATCATTATTATGATTGTTATTTCTGTAATCATTATTATTATCATCATCATTATTATCATCATCATTATCATTGTTTTTTTATTACTCTCTCTCTCTCTCTCTCTCACTGTCTCTCTCTCTCGCTCTCTCTCTTTCTAAGAGCTCTTCCAACTTTCCTCCACCAACACCCATCCACCCGACTGGTAATTGCTATCGATCCCCGTGTGTATGCTGGGGAATGTATGAACAAACATGTTCTTCTGCCGGGTCTACTTGTACTCTTCGCCCTAGTCATTCTTGGGGGAGGGAGGGAGGGAGGAAGAGAAGAAGAAGAAAGAACGGTAGGGAGAAGGGAAAGAGGAGAAGGGAGCAAAAGGAGAGATGGAGGAGATGGATATGGGGGGGGGGGAGAGGGAATAAAGAGGAGGAAGAAAAGATGATGGGGGAGCAAGAAAGGTAGGATGAGGGAGAGAGAAAGGAAGAGAGCGGGACATGAGGAAGAGGAAAAGGGAGAGAAAGAGGAGGGGGAGGGGGAGAAGGGGGGAAGAAGAGGAGGAGGAGGAGGAGGCGAGGGGGAGAAAGGGAAGGGGTGCCCCATTGGAAAGGGGAAGACGATGAGGGGAGTGGAAGGGAGGCTGGAGGAGTAGGAGGAGGAGGAAGAGAGTGTATGGGGGAGAAGCGGGAAAGGGGAAGGGGTAAGAAAAGAAGGAGAAGGAAGAGTGAATAGGGGAGGGGGGGAGAGGGGAAGGGAGAGAGAAATCTAGCCTCCGATCAAATAAGGTCCAGGAGAGATGTTTTTTGCTTTTGTAACCAACTGGATTGCTTCGTTGTTGTGCTTGCATCATACAAATATCTATTTATCATTGTCTATCTCTAGGTTTTACATAAAACAACCTCCCAACATATAGGTTTTAGTAACTTACTGTGTGAAGTTGTATCAACAATCAAAGAAAGTCAAGAAAATACAGCGGGGTCACCTGCACATACAACTGTCAAGTCTTACATAAAGCAACACGTAGTGCAATTACACCCTCATAAAAGCACTTAAAACAACCAGCAACATTTACCACCAGATAATAAAAACCGACCATCCGTTTCCAAATACGAAAAAAAGTATAGAATTGAAATAAGTGAAAAAAATATATATAAGAATAAAACAAAATCAAAAATGTTTCGACGACCAGTTTCACTTCTTACTCTTACTTTTGAGTACACAACTCGCTATTCCATTAGAACGTCTGTTTACACCAACCTGCGGACGCCTCGAGTAAAAGCTGCTCCACCTCTTAGGCCTAAAACCCAGTGACCTGCATACAGCGTAGGCCTAAGCTGCATTGGAGCAGAGAGATATAACTGCACTGTAATGCACCTGGTGGGCATAACGGGTTGCTATACCGTTGTCTAGCGGTAAAGGGAAGAGAAACGGGGCTATTGGACAATGCAGGTACAGCGAACCTCACCACGCTTCCACTCGTACAGGTTCCTTCTTTGATTACAACCGCTTTATTCCATTCATGTACGGAGCGAAGCGAGCGACACACGTGCTCAAGACAGGGCCCAACGCGTAGCCCAAACGCGAGCACATATATTCACACACGCGGGAAGATACGATGACTGCTCGTGTCGAAAACGTGGAGCCATTAGCTGTAATGACTTGGGGTAAAGAGGTTGATCTTTCGACAACAGCTCTCAGTAGAAAAATAAGTTCAGCATACCTTTAAATCAGACTTATTTCTTAGTCATTGAATGTTGACACTCTATATGTAGTTTCATTCTATGTTTTCTTTCTTTGATAATGTGTGTGTGTGTGTGTGTGTGTGTGTGTGTGTGTGTGTGTGTGTGTGTGTGTGTGTGTGTGTGTGTGTGTGTGTGTGTGTGTGTGTGCGCGCGCTCGCATCTTCATAAGAAAATAGCATACTTATACACGCACAATCTCAAACACATAGGCATCACCCCATGTAGGCATCCTTACTCCTTCCGTTTAACGGTTAAACATACCCTCTAACACTGCTCCCCAAAACAATGAAAGTAACTTAACACCCAAATAACACAATTAATAATCCCTAACTTCCAGTCTCCCCATCTGCCCAACGTGAAAATCCAGAAAAGTAAACAGAGACAGAAAAATCGGTCAGTGACACTGCCTGCTGCCACAGTGCGTTGTTGTGTCGGGATTCTGACTGAGGTCACCTGAGGAAGAAAAAAATCATAGACTGTGACTTGCATTTTTGTAATGATTTTGGAGATACGGAATAGGCTTAAAAACACACCCACGTCTCAAACGTCAATTTTTTTTTTCCTTCTTTTTCTCCTGAATCTGAGATCAAACTTGGAAGTGATGGGGTCGCTCCGAGTCCATGCTGATATCTTACATATCCTTACCTGAAATATACGGAAGAAAAGAAAGAGTTGTGATGGAAACTAATCATGACAAAGTTTTGTTAAGTAAATCCAAGGACATTCTCCATTTGGACTTGAGCGATAGGCCTAAGACATTAATCAAACGAAACGATGTGCTATGAATCCACTGTAGGCCTAGCTACATCTCACAATCAACTGTCTCTCGGTGTTCTGCGGTCTGACTGTAGCAAATAGCATGACTCACCCACTGCTAACCCTTTCTAAACACGCGAATGTCACTCACTATTATCAAATATACTAAATGAATTTATCATTCACCCCGATTTCTTTTCTAGGACACAAGCTCTGAAAAAGACGAAAATCTAGAGAAAATTTCTGAGCCTATGCACCGGAGATAGGCCTACGTCATGCCTTGGCTTAACCCTTTCCAATTGTACCTGGTTTCTTAACCCTTTGGTGACAAACTTGTTCGATTCCTCTTTGCCGACAAAGGCTTTAGGCCTTTTTTCTCCCTCTACTTGACATCAAGCCAATCGATTTACTGAAAGACTGACTCTATATACCTCTTGTACTTTCTTCAGCAGAATCGCCGCTGATCCGAAGCCAAGGCGTCCCAATGTAACACACAACCCAACCAGCCTTACTTCTCCTTCGCCTTCCTCAGTTCGAATCCAGAGTTTGAGATATCGGCTTAATTCTCCCTAGGATATGGGAGATGCAGTCACCCTCTGGAAGGATCTCAAAAATTAACCCAGGAGGTCAATGTTCCAGTTTTTGTTCCTCGGCGATAAGATCTCCTACAGGACGTCGGGAGTGAGGGCTGAGAACAACACTACGACGCAACACACGTCCCTCCTTTGTGGTCCTCGAAGTAACACGACAAACTTTATTTCAGACTTTCGTTTCTTAACCTTTGGGAAGGGAGGGGGGGATGCCGAAAGGTGATCGTTCTCCTTCTCCACTTCTTTTTTCTCGGTCTTTGCCCTGTATTCTTTGTGAATCGTGTTCTTCTTTTTCTCTCTGAACCATGTTTCTGTTTACCTGATCTCATTTCAAGCCTAAAACTAGAATGTTAAAAAATAGTAATTATTATCCTTTCCTTATTGATATAACAGTAAACAAAATGCTAAATATACGATCACTGCCCTATGTAATGCTCGTATTTGATCATGCAGAGTGATCAACGGATATTACGATTTTTCGAAAGTATTGGAAGTTGCCATTTGGTATTCTGCACTTTAATGCGCCACACTTGGCGTGATTCAACAGTCACTATTTCTTTGCTAAAATGATTTAGTTTTTAAAACATCAACGGCAAAAAATATATATATCTGTTCTGTATGTTTTCCTCCATTTGTTATTTTCCTCCTAACACAACACATAACAAACTTTAAATGCATTTGCTTTTTGTTTTCTCCTCCTTTTCTGTTTTCGCTTTAGATGTTAACGTTTTATCATTTGTGTATTATTTTCTATCTTTATTAATTCCAAGTTTTTTGTTTTTTTCA
>BOPN01005620.1:40506-45506 GCA_017312705.2 Penaeus japonicus | reverse complement strand
CCTGGCTTTCGAGTCATTCGTTCTAATTCTTCTTTTGTTTGCGCCCATTGTCGTTATTGCTAACTACTTACGTTTTACGACAATGCTTATTGCCATTTTATCTCTTCCTTGTGTTTATTATGTATGATAATGTTGTCACAGGGCTTGTATAAGTATTATTTGGGTCAATTTCACCAAACAAAAGAATAGCATTTTACCACACGCGCACGCACGTACGCACCCACACACACACACACACACATATACACACAAATACATACACATACATTATCCTCTGGAATTATGAATGGACGTATGAATGGTATCGCAGTATCTTTTGCAACATTCAACCAACTATCTTTAATCGGAAAACTTCCTGTTATGTTCCATTGTGGCGTTCTTTGCTACAGTTTTTATGCATGCATTTCAAACAATCATTTCGCTTCTTAATGTTACGAAAGTCAACTAATATATGGCGGTTTTTTTTTTTTTTATCCAGGAAACTAGATATTTCTATTCTACAAATTTGTTTCCTCTTCCTCTTCTCCCTTCTGTTTTCTTCTAATTACTTTCATCTTTTGGATGTCTTCTTTTTCTGACATTAAAATTTCATGAATGACTTCACTAGGAAGTTCAACTGTAGTTCTGCAACCAAAAAAAATCAATAATAATATACTTTTCTTAAACGAGAAAAAAAAAATCATGATTTACAAGTAATCTTTATCCGTAATTCTGAGCTCCAAATCACCCGTATCGAATAAGCATTATTCTTAAGCCTACGACATGCACTGAATTTCCGGAAACCTTTTTTCCCCAAAGTTTTTTACCTGTATCAAGCCTTAAGATCATTAACAGTATCCATAAAAATCTCTCATTTTTTCACCCTTTTTTTTTTTTGCTCAGCTTAAAGGGTGGAAAGGAGCTAAAGGAAGAGAAGGGGTGGCGGGGGAGGGGGGTAGGAACCCAAATAGTTTCATTGTTCACTAGTTCATTAGCGGTGTAACAATTACGGGTTTCTTTTCCCCTCCGTGTCTGTGTCGCAATTTGAAAGAATAAGGACGCATGATGGTTTATTTCCCACAGGTAACTATAATAATTGGATGCATTTCGCTGGTTTCACAATTATCACCAAAGTATTTAAAGCGAAAAGTCTCATTTCAGGTCTTCCCCCCCCCTCCCCCATCTCACCCCATCACTTGCCAAAAAAGTAAAAGAATGAAAAAGAAAAAAGAAAAATGAATACATATGCGAGAATTATCCCACACTATAAACAAATACAGTGATAATGATATCAATTAAGCGGAGTAACCACCTTCCATATAAGGTGGGCATCCATTGAGAGCGAGAGTTGGCATCCGCTGCCCGACCAGGTGGACCTCTTCCCGTTTTCTGTTACGAGGGCTGGGAGGAACTTGTTTAAATTTGGCATTCTCTAAACGGAAGCCTATGTTATGACAATATTGGATCATTAGATATTTTGCCACATGCAACAAATTATGCATGTAATCTCTTTCTAAATGAGTTATAAAACAAAGCAAAAATATCTCTAACCAACAAAGGCATTTGTTATCCTCAATAGCCCGATTTTATGGAAGTAAACTAATTTATTTGCTCAAGCTACAGAAAATCCAAATATCTTAAGTAAATGACAGTCCCACCTCTCTTATATTTTATTTCGGTTCATATCATACCAGGCTTTTGTTCTCAACAATCAGGCCATAGAAAGACAAAAAAAAAAAAAAAAAAAAAAAAAAAAAAAAAAAAAAAAAACGTTTGCCATCTACATATTAAATGCAACCTACTTGCTCCTCATTTCTCATCCCTTTCCTCGGCCTCTCCTTTTCCATAAACTTCTTCTCTACCTTCTTCATATCCTGCTTTTCTCCCCTTTTCCATACTCTCTATCATTCTTACTCCTTCTATTTTTCAGATTTCCCTCTTTCCCCATCTCCTCCCCCTTTCTACACCCACGCCCACCCTCCCCCTCCCCCTCTTCCCCACCCTCACCTTTTCCATACCTTTCCTACCCCCTGCCCCCACCTTTCTCTCTCCTCCTCCGTAAGCTAAACTCGCATATTGCCATCTACTTCCGGTTCATTACACACACATATCTGAATACTTAGCCTCCTAATAGCCGTCTCTGGTCTGCCCTCCGCGCCTTCTATTTTCCCCCCCTATGACTAATGGAGCGGTCAAGAGTGATCGGAGCACCAAAATGGATTCTATTAAGGGGGATTATATTCTTCGATGGGCAGAGGGACTGTTTCCTCTGTTTTCTCTGCTCTTTTTCTCGCTCTCTCTCTCTCTCTCTCTCTCTCTCTCTCTCTCTCTCTCTCTCTCTCTCTCTCTCTCTCTCTCTCTCTCTCTCACATAATCTTTCGTTCTTTATCTCTCTCTATTTATCTCTCCCTATCTCTCTCTCTACCTCCCCCCTCCCTCCCTCTCTCCCTCCCTCTCTCTTGATTCATTTGTTTCAAGAAGTCGTACCTCCCCTCCCCCGTCCAGGAGAAATATATGCGCACCAGATAGTCGGGTGGGAGAAAGAGGAAGGGGGGAAGGGTGTAGGATAGGGAAAGGAGGAGAGATTGAGAGATAGGGGAGGATGATAAGGGGTTGGGGATGGGGAAGGGAAAGGGGGAACAGGGCGGGAAGCAGGGGAAGAGAAAGGGAGGTAGGGTGAAGATAGAGGAAGAGAAAGGGGGAATAGCGTGAGGGGATAGGGGAGGGTGGCAGGGTGGGGGGTGTTAGGGAAGGCAGGGGAGGGGAGGACGAATGATAAGCTAATAGCGATCAGCTTCTGCAAGAGTTGTGTCCGACCGTAAGATGTCTTATGCTTGTCTTCACATGTGATGGCTCACATACTCTTTTTTTCTTCTTCTTTCTTTTTCTCAACTTTTTCCCCCTAATTTTCCTCATTCTCTTCTTCATCATCTTTACGCCTTCCTCAACTGCCAGTCCTGCAATAATCCCCTTTCCCTCTTTCGTGATTATTTTGGATCCTAGTTCTTTTTATTCTTCTTCTCTTTTAACAGTCTTCCCCATTCTTTAAAAGAAGGAGAGAAATAGCATGGAAACAAAATCAAAGAATATTAACGCAAAACTCTTATCTAATTCATTCCACAGAAAAAAAAATATATAACGGTGTTTTTAATATAAGTATAGAACAGCATTGTTTTGAGCTCAGTATTCCTTTCAATGATGTTACAAAGTGTTGACAAATCTTAACTTTATTTTTACCACCGCACATTTTGATTCTATGAAGGCGATTAGTCTGACAAACAAAGGCTGAACTCACAATGCCTTTTTCTCCTTCTGCAAAAGTAAATTGTTCATCAATTTCTCTCTCTCTTTCTCTCTCTCTCTCTTCCTTCAGTAATTTGACGTCTTCCCTCACTAACAGACATTTGACTCCACGCCCATTGCCCTAGACCCCCTCCGTAACCCCCCTTTCTCTTGCACACGGTCCTCGTCCATCCAAACGCTCTTCGCACAAGGCATCTACACCCCTTAACAGATCCTTTACACGCACTCTTAGCTATCCGGTCTGCATTTGGTAGCTTGTGATCGGACCTTGTCACTTATTCCGGATAACCCTTTCCTTCCTCACCTTTTCCTATCTCTTGCTTCACATGTTCGTATCGCCCCCTCACCCACCTAGTGATATCCCTTTAACCCCTTAAACGTCCCCTCTTAACCTTTCCTCCTCTTTGACCTCTTGCTCTCCCACTGTTTCCCCTCCTCGGCCCCCCGCTCACCTTCCTCGCCTCTGAACCCCTCTCCCAACCTTTTCAACCCCTCTTAATTAATCCCTCATCTCCCCACCTCTTCCACCCGTTTTGGACCCCACTTCTCCCCTACTTTCACCCCACTCCCTCCCTCTTCGACACCCTCCCCACCCCACCAATCACCCCCTCCCCCTGTTCGCCATCATTATTGGAGGGATTTTATTTAACCGCTCATTCCCCTAAGTACATCCGCGGTTTCACAAAATTAAGGCCCCTGAGTTGTTCCGGCCGGTGGAGTCGTTACATTTTCCAGCGCGCCAGTTTTTACCCGCGTCGAGTAATAGTGTGGAACGGAGCGCGCTCGCCCGCTCTCACTCCGACGTCTAAAATTACAACATTTCCTGTATCGAGGTTTGCAATTAGGCCGCTGCTGGGGTTAATCACGACCAGATTTATAAATATAGGGGATGTCCTTCTCGTTTGCTCTCTCTCTCTCTCTCTCTCTCTCTCTCTCTCTCTCTCTCTCTCTCTCTCTCTCTCTCTCTCTTTCAGAATTTGGGCCTTCACCCTTGCTATTGTTAAGTTGTCTCATTTCCTGAAATCCTGCTGATTTTTCCTCTTCTTCATACTATTCTCTCTCTTTTCTCTCTCTCTCTCTCTCTCTCTCTCTCTCTCTCTCTCTCTCTCTCTCTCTCTCTCTCTCTCTCTCTCTCTCTCTCTCTCTCTCTCTCTCTCTCTCTCTCCCTCCCTCCCTCCCTTCCGCCCTCCCTCTCCCTCTCCCTCTCCCTCCCCCTGCCTCTCTCCTCTCCTTCTCCCTCTCCCTCTTTCTCTCCGTCTCCCTCTCCCTCTTTCTCTCCGTCTCCCTCTCTCATTCCGTCTCTCTCTTCCTCTCCCCTCTCCTTCTTCTCCTCCTCTCTCTCCCTCTCCTTCTCTCTCTTCCTCTCACTCTGCTTCTCCCTCTCCCTCTCCCTCTCCCTCTCCCTCTCCCTCTCCATCTCTCGGTGAGCAGTAGTTTTATGCCGGGAAGTACTAAACTACTGTCTTATGCCAAGAGGTTTATGTTCAGGCCCTTCTATTCCTGCAACGTTGCCAGTTTTATTTAGCCATGTCTCTCCTCCTTTCATGTTGTTATTTTTATATGGTGAACCCTTTCCAGGCCCATATTGCAGTGAGCTTTATGGGAACTTCTCCCCCTCTCTTATCTGTATGTGAATTACTCCTCAGTGTATATTCTTTTTTTAAAAATCGTATTTTAGGAAACGTGCTTTCTAACAAAAAGGAAAAAAAAGAGATAAT
>BOPN01005620.1:20506-35506 GCA_017312705.2 Penaeus japonicus | reverse complement strand
CACACACACACACACTCACACACACACACACACACACTCGCACATAAGCATACACCTACAAACACACACACATACACCTACAAACACACACAGATTGACAGGCAGGAAGACATAAATAGGCTCACATGCTGATATAAAAGGAAAGGCTGCCAGGCAAACACATAATTAGAGCGGCATGCAAGCAGTTATGTATTCTGATTAGCAGGTAGACCGGAAAGATTATGTTGCACACATGGCAACCAAGTGACGGAAGGAGCAAAGGTTTCTCGCTCTCATCTGTGTGTGTGTGTGTGTGTGTGTGTGTGTGTGTGTGTGTGTGTGTGTGTGTGTGTGTGTGTGTGTGTGTGTGTGTGTGTGTGTGTGTGTGTGTGAGTGAGTAAGTGATGAGTAAGTAAGTGAGTGAGTGAGTGAGTGAATGAATGGATGAGTGAACGAGTGAGTAAATGAATGAATGAGTGAACGAGCGATTCAGTGAGTGTGTTTACGTACATACATGTGAGTGTATGTGTTTACGCATTTGCACGAGTACCATGTGAGTGCATTTGCGTTTGCATATCCGCGAATACCGCGTACCCTCACTGACACCCAATCTGTGACTCGATGTCCTTTATGTCCGTCTGTGTCTAAAGTCTCTCCCGAATCACGGCGCCTCCTTATCTCAAGGTGCGTGTCCAAGTATCCCCCCCTATGTAGTGCATTATTCACTATAAACGGAATCCCTGTCATGCTATAATGGGATTGGGTACGCCGAGGCCTCGTACCCGATTGCGTCTCCCCGCAGGACAAAAGAACGGCAACACAAGACGCAATAGTTTTGTCCGCGATACTGCGAGAGAAATAGGAAAAAAAAATATTTATAATTTTTCTATCTATTTTGAGGGGATATTCACTTCTCTCTCATATACCATTTGTTGCTGGATGAGTTCATTTACATATGTGGCTTTACTCTTTTTTTCATGATCATATTTTTTTTTCACTATATTTTTTAACGAGTGTGCATGTTACGTCTGTGCGTGTTTTTTCTGTGAGTGTGAAAACCTTTATGTGTTTTTAAAAGATGCAAGCGCCTAAACGACGGTTCTAAATTTTATGTCTAAGGGCAAGCAAACCACTTTTAATTTATCTATTCATTTTTTTCTAAAGATCCTCTCCACTAAGACTATCCTTTAATCTCTCTCTCTCTCTCGCTCTCGTTCTCTCTCTCTCTCTCTCTCTCTCTCTCTCTCTCTCTCACTCTCTCTCTCTCCATCTTTTATCCTTCCCTTCCTCCCCTTATCCCCTTTCTCCTTCTCCCCCAATCTCCCCTTCACCTTCCCCCTCTCCCCTTCACCTCCCCCCCTCTCCTTCAACCCCTCAAAAAATCTTCCGCCTCCCACCTCATACGATGTCCGGAGGGAGCGTTATTTTTTCCCTTCCTTCCTTCCCTCCTTCCCTCCCTCCTTCCCTCCCACCCCAACCCTCCCAAAAAATCTTCCACCTCCCTCCGCCTATCCCTCCCCCTCCCCCTCCCTCCCAAGCCGTCCGGAGGGAGCCTTAGCCTTTTCTAGAGCCAGGGTAATCGATAGCAAGGGGTGCACCGCCACCAGCTAGGAGGAAAATGTGGGAATGGGATATTTCTCGTCGTTATGATGCATAGCTCGGACACAGGCCAGCCCTTTTGCCTCCGCCTCCGGTCTGCCCGGTTATGAGGGAGAGGGGAGAGGGAGAGGGGATGAGAGGGGAGAGGGAGAGGGAGAGGGGGTGAGATGGGGGAGGGGGAGGGGGTGAGAGGTGAGAGGGAGGTCGGATGAGAGGGAGAGGAGAAAGAGAGAGAGAGGATGATATGGGAGAGGGAGAGGGATAGAGAGAGGGAGAAGGAAAGGGGGAGGGAGAGGGGATGAGATGGGAGAGGAAGAGGTGAGAAGAGGGGAGAGGGAGGTCGGATGAGAGGGAGAGGGGACGAGGGAGAGAGAGGGAGGGTGAGAAGGAGAGGGGATGACGGGGAGGAAGTAGGGAGAGTGGATGAGAGGGAGGAGGGTGCGGGGAGAATAGATATAGGGAGATGGAACGGGAGAATAAGAGGTGAGAGTTTCGGGATAGAACAGAAGGGACAGCAACATAAGAGGAAAGGGGAAGTGAGGGGAGAAGGAGAAGGGAAGGGTGAAAGGTAGAGGAGGAAGCGTGTCTCCTCCCTTCCCTTGTTTCGTCCCCTTTCGAAAGCTAGATCTAGGGGGGTGAAGGGTACTAGGAGTTATTGGAAGGGAGGAAGGGTCTTTGGTATATAAATCATGCAATAGTAATAATAATTATTATTGTTATAATCCTCATGATGGTATTCATACTAGCAGTAGTAGTGGTGGGGGTGGTGGTAGTAGTAATAGTAGTAGTAGTAGTAGTCGCGGTGGTGGTAGTGGTTGTGGTAGCAATACTAGTAGTAGTAGTAGTAATATCAATAATAATTATGTCAATACAATTACCATAACAACGATGTTAATTGATAAAAAAACTACGATAACATAAATAACAAAAGAATGATAAAGAATACAATAATATTGATGTTAATGGAAATGGTAATAATTATAATAAAAAAATCATAACACAAACAACAGTAACAAACATCGTCAATAATGATAAAAACGACAACAAAAATAATAACAGAAGTCATCAAAATAATAACAATCATAGTAATGACAACTGGTAACATGACCAGTAACTTAGAGAAAATAATAACCAGGAAATACTAAATATCAACAACACTCCGAACAACAATCCCAATGATAGTATTGGACACGATAAAGACAAAAAACAAAAAAGCACCGGAGGACGAAAGCACGAGATGACGTCAGACACGGAAAGAGCAAATGACGCAATCACAAACTATGGTTCAGATAACAAACCGATCCTCTATAATGAATTTCTGTCTCCTTATCAGCCAAGTGGCTAATTGTGCACATTCATTACGTCAGGGATCTACTACAGCTTAACTAAGAGATCGGTTGTATAGTGAGGAGGGCTTGACTGGGTGGTGATTGCGGGTGGTGTTCGGATGGTGAGCGTCTGGTGCGTGGCTGGTGAGTACAAGTGGTGATTGCGTGTGCTGTGTGGATGGTGAGCGTCTGGCCTGGGGCTGGTGACTGCATGTGGTGATTGTGTGTGCTGTGCGGGTGGTGTCTGGTGCGTGGCTGATTGTGTGTGATGTCCGGGTGGTGAATGCATGCTTGACTGTATGTGACTAAATGGTGCAGTTGACAAGCGACTAGTGACTGCGAGTGATGGAGCAATGGTCTCGACTGGTGGTTGGTCTTGCCTGCGCGATGACTAATCGGTATTCTATTTGAAGAATAGAAGAGAGTGGACTAGTGACGAAAGTGACATTTTCACAGGAAATTGTACTGTGATTATTTGGTGAATGACTGGATGGCCGGTAATGGCGTTTCTGACAACTGGTGACTGTTCTACAAACATCCTCTTGAATAAATATATTGCATTCAATTCTTTAGAGATTGTAAAGTGGTGAAAAAAAGTAAAAAGGGCGTCTCTGGTAAAGTGAGTAGTCATTAAAGTGTCAAAGTGACTGCTACGTTTTTAATTTTTGTAATAACGAAAACACTGAAAATAAAACTTGGTTCCCACCACAGTCACTCTGGCACAGAGAATAAAACAACACTTATCGACTATTGATTTTCATCCGTCCCCCCCCCTTCTCCCCCTCTCTACTTCCTCTTCGTCTCCGTCTTCAAAGCATATTTTCGTAACTTCTGAGTAAAAGAAAAAGAAGAAGAAAAAAAAGAAAACTGTAAGAAGAGACAAACATACTTTTCCCTCTTGTTGCACATACGCACATAAGACAAGCGCGTACAAACCTACGCACACAAGACATGGACAACCCCCCATCCTTACTTCCTTCTTCCCCTTCTCCCCTCCTCTTCCCTCCCTCCCTATAGCGCATCTATTGGCTCCAAATTCTCTCAAAATCGGAGTCTGTGGCGTCCATCTCGAGGCCAGTCTAGGCTGGAAATCCTCGGGCCATTCACCAAAGCCCAGCGCCGCACGGAGGTTAAGCGCTCCTAAATCAAGGAAAATGGGTCAGTATAGCGCGGCGCTCGAGTGAGGGAAAACGTTGGGAGGAGGACGAGCCAGAGGATGCTGGATGCTGCTGCTGCGGCCCGGGATGCTGCTTCTTTCTCTCGCCGCCTTCTTCTCTCTCTCTTTTTTTATCTCTTCGTCTCTGTTATGGCTGCGTTTGTGTCTGTTTTGTTTTATTTCTGTCTGTCGGTCTCTCTCTCTCTCTCTCTCTCTCTCTCTCTCTCTCTCTCTCTCTCTCTCTCTCTCTCTCTCTCTCTCTCTCTCTCTCTATCTTTCCTCCTTCCCTGTCTCTTCCCCTTATCCTCTCATTCTCCCTCTCTCTCTCTTCCCCTCTCCCTCTCCCTCCCCCCCTCCCTCTCTTTTTCCCCTCCCTCTCCCTCTCTCCTCTCTCTTTCCTCTCCCCTCTCTCTCCCTCTCTCCTCCCTCTCCCCCTCCCGCGTCCAATACTCTTTTCTAAAACTCTTGACATAATAAAAAGAAAACACTTTGTTTAGATTGGGATTCGCTGACAATTTTTCTAAGGAGAGACACGGAAAGGCTAAAAATGAGTGGAAATGAATTAATGTGTGTGAAGGAAGGAGAAAGAGAACGAGAGAGAAGCAATACAGAATCGGGAATGAGTGTCAAAATCATAATGATATTATTTTCATTAATTACGATAAAAAAATAATAATATATTCACACACACACACACACATACATACACACACGCACACACACACACACACACACACACACACACACATATATATATATATATATATATATATATATATATATATATATATATATATATATGAATGTATTTATAATCACTAAACCATATTATTCACAGGTAGATGAATAATATATATAATAAACAGAAATGTGAGTAAGTGTTTTGTTTTTAGATGCCCTAGTCACCAAGATCACACACAGTAAGAGACGCGGTTAAGTGACATTTATATTCGCTTAAATTTAATTTCCTGGTTTACCGATTTCTTTCATTCTCTCTGTCTCTCTCTCTCTCTCTCTCTCTCTCTCTTTCTCTCTCTCTCTCTCTCTCTCTCTCTCTCTCTCTATCTCTTTGCGAGAGAGAGAGGGGGGATAGACAGATAAATAGAGAGAGAGAGGGGTGGAAGGAGAAAGGGAAAGGGAAAGGGAGTGAGAGAGAGAGAGAGAGAGAGAGAGTAAGGGGTAGGGGAGGGAGGGAGGGAGGGAGGGAGGGAGGGAGGGAGAGAAAGAAAGAGAGGGAGAGAGGGGGGGAGAGGGAGAGAAAGAGAGAGAGAGTGACAGCGAGACTTAAAACAATCGGTACATGAAGCAATCGATGCCCTTGCCCGGCTGTCTTCCCCTCGCGTCAATTGGGCGTCAAAGGTCCGGTAAAAGCGCTCGGCAAACAAAACATTCTCCTGTTTCAACTTACGTCTTACATGCCACACGCAGACACGAAGAAAAATGCTGGATCATCGCCAATATAATTAATTACAAGTTCGTTTGCCATTAAACGCTCCAGAAATAAGCAGTTCCTCAGTACAAGGTAACCTTCATTTGCAGCTCTGCCCTTTTTTACCCGGACCGTAATACAAGAGATTAAATTCTCTTAAAATTAAAGGCCGAACATTTTCTACATTTTTAGGGCTGGCGCTACCTGTCTAACTACCCTTCTTTTGTTAAGCAATGACGAAGCTTCTTAAATAGCTACCATGCACTAGAGGCAGCGCTCTTACGAAAGCTTGCAAAAACACACATATCGAATTATCCCTTTTTAATCTTATATATACACATTATTATTTTTTTCTTTCTTTAATACCCCGATCCATTTAGGCTAACCAATTTCCACCCAAGGTCTCCTATAATTAAACCTTAGGTAAGGAGAGGCACGAGCAAAGAGACTTTATTTTATTAGTGACATTTTTTTCTTCTTTTCGACGGGAGGTCTGCCTTTGGAGCGGGGTGGGGGGGGGGGGGGGGGGGGGGGGTTAATTCGTTCTTAGGGGCACTAATAATCATCTCAAAATTGCTAATAACCAGCCCACCCCTCGGATGCTACTGGATACCCACTCCACTGCGCGTTCAAATGGTGAAGTTACCTTGACATCTGCTTCTCCCAGATGTAAACAAACATAATTAGTCATAAAAAAGCAATAAACACACGTGATAACACTGTCTATAACTTTACTGCGCCGAAGGTCGAGAGCCTGCGATGCTTTATGGTAAATAGATCCTTATGGGAGGGTGGGTGGAGAGCAGCTGTCTGCGTTCGGGGAAGAGTTTACGCCAGACGAAGTTATTCTGAATTGGATGTCTTTATCTCTGTGTCTGTTTCTGTGTCGTTTGAGCCATCGTCTCTCTGGATTTGCTTCTTGACTGCGTTTCTGCTCATCTACTCATGCTTCTAATTAGTTCCATTGGCACTTCTTACTGCACAACCGACAGTCATTGTTAAAATCATATTTCGATTCTTCTAAAAATCCTCAATATACTTCAGAAACATTTTCCAAAACCTTCAACAACTTACTCAGAAAAGATCATATCACAAATGCCTAATAGCTAATCAAATATTCAATATCTTCCGACAAGTTTCACTACAGTGCCTGAAACCATCTTGCTCATGAAAATCCTATGAAAATTGAACAGTTGAAACAATCGTCGCTACCAAGAAAGCAAAAAGCAAAAATGGCATCAGTCATTGCACTCAACTCACCACCAACAACAAAATCTGTGATGTTCTTCAAACGATTACCCTTGACATCAAATCATCATCGCAATGTCACCATAAAACCCCAACTACACCAGCACAACCAACCAAACCACAGCACCATAACTACTATACCCGCCAGCATCTTGGCAACGAGGGGCGTCCCTCACATCGGCCCTAAGCACAACCACCACCAAGACCATTCCACTACCATCGCTGGCGCCCCTATTACACCCCGAGCCGAAGCAGCGCCTCCCCAGCACCATACATCAGCCGGCAGGATGCTGGGGGCCCTGGCTGGCGACACAAGACAAATCGCGGCCGTCCCCCGGGTCTGAGCCCCGACAGCGACAGTCGTTTTTGTCCCGCTGACTTTTTGGTGTGGGGGGAGGGGGGGGGAGACTGGAAATGAGAGAGAAACAAGAAATATAGATGTACCGGAGCGTCACCCAAGCTTGGCGCCGCTTAAAGGGTCCTATTCCTACACCCAGACCCCAACCCCACCCCCGCCCACCTCCGCATCCCCGCCCACTGTGCCTTGCCTTCTGTTCCATCCTCCCCCACTTCCCCTTCTACTCTCCCTCTCCTCACTCCCCTTCCAGGCTCGCTACCCTGCCGACCGGTTAGTGACCCTGCTAATCACAATAATCATAACAATGATAATGGAGCAGCGCTAGTCATCGCTGTCCTCATCATCATAGCAGTAATAACGATGAAAGAAATAAACAAACATATTTATGAAGAGGTTCCAAACCATCTCGTAAATTACACTCTTTGGATAAAAAAAAAAAAATATATATATATATATATATATATATATATATATATATATATATATATATATAAGAAGAAAAAGAAAGAATGAAATGAAACAAGAGCTGCGCGTGGCTTCCATTAGCCATCTTCTGATTCTTAGCTTGTACAAATGTCTATGATTTTGCATTGCATGATGGTTTCTCTTGCAGCCTTGTTTATGTGTGAGAGGACGAGATACCAACGCATTTTTTTTTTTCTTCTCTTACCACGCGGTCATTCAAACGAACAATACCTGGTTTGCATGATGGTTTTAAAAGAATTCCATCATCTCGGTTTTGTTGTTTCTATAATGAAAATACATTATAACCTTCGTGATGCCATAAGCAAAACAAGTCATCTATTGCCAGCCAAGACATTGTTATCATCTCATGAACTCACCATTACCAGAGTCATGCGCCCGACCATGCGCCTTGCCTTGCGACCCTTAACATTCTCTCTCTTGGACCATGGGACATACCAGATATATGAACTCCGCCCCGATAACACCTGTCTCCTTGCTGACACCACTAAAACCGTAACTCCCACCAACAAAGCACGCCACTATGAGCCCAAAGAACACACGTAAGTTGGCACTCTCTTGTCTCGGTTTCCCTTTCCTAATATGCGGACGTGGCACTGTGCCAGAATTACGGCACAAGAAACAGATAGGTCAAACTTGTAACGATTAATCTGGTCATTCATATTTACGTGTCTGTGTAGCGTGCGTCAGTTTATACGTAAGTAGGTGTGTGTGTGTGTGTGTGTGTGTGTGTGTGTGTGTGTGTGTGTGTGTGTGTGTGTGTGTGTGTGTGTGTGTGTGTGTGTGTGTGTGTGTGTGTGTGTGTGCTGCTGCTGATGATGCTGATGATGACAGTAGTAATAATAATAACAATATTAGAGAGAATATTAATGATAAGAATAATAACAATGAAGAAAATAGTATTAACAATAACAATGATAATAATAATAATAGTAATAATAATGATGATAATAATAACAATTAACGTCACAACAATAATAACAATAATAACAATAATAATAACAAAAAGAACAAAAACGGCAACAACATTAACAATAATGATAAGAACAATAACGATGATAATAAAATCTTAAAGGAATATCGATGATAAAAATTACAATATCAATAATGATACTGGTGATCATAATACTACTAGTAATAATGATGATGATGATGATGATGATGATGATGATAATAATAATAATGTTATAATCATAATAATCAGTCGAGAAAATAACATAACCAATAATAAGCAGAATATCGAAGTTTTATAAATATCAATCATAACGGATGCGTTCCATGGAAATTCCATTCCGGAGATATCCTAATCATAAACCATGTTTATAAAATTAATACATTACCTACTTCCTCGAAGCAAAATGAAAAACATGAATAGAGAAAAAAAAGTGTTCATCAAAACCAGAACAACTGGAAAACCTCTCGTGAACAACTGAAACGCCATCATTGCCGTCGCCGAGCAAGTTATAGAAGTAAACAAAACATCCGAAGTACAAGGACGCCATTTGACAGGGCTGCCAATCTCCTCTCTAGCTGTGCTGCCAACCAAAGCAGTCTTTTTAATTGTTTGTGTTATTATTAGCGGCCTGTGGTTGTCCGGGAACTATTTGCCTCTAGGAATGGTAGACATTTTTTCCTCTAAGTAACAGAAATGCCTAAGCAATCTGTTGTAGCTGTCGGACTAGCGGGTAAGCCATGCAACACAGCAAAGTTAATCTGTATGAATAAGGGTGATAACTTTGGAAGGAAGCTAAATATTATGCTAATCCTGAGATATCACAAAGAATGTATAATGAGATGTTTCAACACAGACAGGGTGAGAGAGGAACTCGGCAATACTGTTACATGCTTCTCAGTCGAGTTTGTCGCTTGCTTGGTTTCTTTTCTCTATATCTCTCTCGACTGTGTCACAATTTCCTTATCTATCTTATCTGCCAAATTTGCTCATACTTTTTTATACCTTTTATCTACATATATCAATCTACTTCATCTATCCAGTAATAACTACCAACAATCATGCCTTTTCCTTGCACACTATACACCACTACTACTCCCATGTAACTCTCGTAACAGATTGTCTTTAACGACCTAGTACTAATTTTCCTAAACTACTCATTATCGGTATTCCTCACAGCCTACCAACCACCAGGATATGATAGCCATTTATTAGGACAATTGACTCGTGTTAGAAACACCATGGATCTAGCAAACAACACTAATTTCCACCAGAATTCGCTATTAGTACAAAATTGTCTGTAACCATGACAACTTACTATCCCCTTCCCTCCCACCCTCCCACTCTCCCTGCCCTTTTCCCTAGGCACTATTCTTTCGTAACTATCCTATGCCATTCTGTCTGCCACCCAACCCTATATCACAAGTCACAATAAATTCTTCCACAACAATATATCAAATGTCACACCAAAATGGGTCAGGAAGACAATAGGAAGAATGGCGGGGGAGTCGGCCATGACGAACCCTCATTCCTATAACCCCCACCACCCCTTCCCCACCTTCTTACCCTTTTCCCCCTCCCCCCTACCCTCCGGGATCCCCACCACCCCCTCCTCCTCCTCTCCTCCCCCTCAATCCCACTCCACCCCTTCCCCTTCCGACGATTTTATCAGAGTGACGAATAAAAAAATACATCGATTCCGAAGAAATGGACACAAACTTTTACCCTTTGTCTGTGGCTGGCGAAGTGGCGAGCGGCCCAGGAAGAGGAGTGAAAGGGGGGGGGGGGGGATGAGGGAGACGAGGGGAGTGAAAGGGGGTGGAGGGGAAGGGGAAGAGGGCGAGAGGAAGGGAAGGGGAAAAAGGCAAGAGGAAGACGAGGGGAAAGAAGAGGGTGGAGGGGAGGGGAGGGGAGAGAGAGCAAGAGGAAGACGAGGGGAGTGAAGGGGTCAAGGGGAAGGAGGGAGGGAGGGAGGGAGGGGGAATTTGGAAAGAGGAGGGGAGGGAGGGAGGGAGGAAGCGGGAAGGCTCATCATTTTTTTATATATACATTTATACTAAAAGAATCCTTGGAGAGGCCAGACTCGCGGAGGGGTGAGGGTGAGTTGAAGTGACGAAGAAATGAGAGAAAAAATTGAGAAAGAGAATGAGAGAGAGAAAACTAAAACGAAAGATAGAGAATGACAGAGATGAAAACGGAGAGAGAGAAAAAAACGAGATAAATAATTAGAGAGAGATAGAGAGATGAACATGGTTTACTAAAGAGCAAACTTCAGATTATGTAAATAGATAATAAACCCTGATTATTTGTTCAATCAACAGTTACAGATGGAGCGGGCAACCATGCAGACAGAAGATGCACTGACCATTAATAAGAATGACTTGTCGAAAGGGGGGGGGGGGAGGAGCCGAAGGGGGAGAGAAGCTACATACCCCCCTCCCCCTTTCCCAACGTTAGGCAACCTCGAGAGCTCATGGCGTCAGGAGCTTCGAATAAAGAAAACGGAGGTAGTACGGGACACTAAAGTAAAATCGCTGATGTTAAATACTCTCGTTCTTTTTCATCTAAGTTGCGTAGATGGAGATCAAGGTGGTGGTGGCGGTGATGAAGATGAAGAAGATGATGATGGTGATGAGGAAGATGATAATTGAATGAAAGCATTAATCAGGATACAAACAACAACAAAAATAATAAAAACAAAAATAACAACAACAACAATAATGATAAAAATAATACTAATGGTAAGTACAAATACTATGAAAATAATAATAAAAGCGATAACACCAACAACAAAAATAATACCAAGATAAAACAACAATAAATCTTCATTTCATAAAAGCTTTTCTGTACGAAGGAAATCACCACAAAGTTAAAACAGTCGTCCTCAGATTCATTCCCCGTAAGTGACTTTTGATTCATTTTTCTCTCCAGTCTTTTCCAAAAGGACGTTTTTCTTGGCCATCACTCAGAGAATTACATTATGAGCGTGAAGGGTCTCTTTAGCTGAATAGAAATGACACGCCGTTCTGAGTTGATATTTATATACATGTGTATGTATATACATGCTTAATAATGTGTGTGTATACGTATACATACATATATATATATAAGAAGAAAAAGAAAGAATGAAATGAAACAAGAGCTGCGCGTGGCTTCCATTAGCCATCTTCTGATTCTTAGCTTGTACAAATGTCTATGATTTTGCATTGCATGATGGTTTCTCTTGCAGCCTTGTTTATGTGTGAGAGGACGAGATACCAACGCATTTTTTTTTTTCTTCTTCTCTTACCACGCGGTCATTCAAACGAACAATACCTGGTTTGCATGATGGTTTTAAAAGAATTCCATCATCTCGGTTTTTGTTGTTTTCTGTGAAAAATACATTATAACCTTCGTGATGCCATAAGCAAAACAAGTCATCTATTGCCAGCCAAGACATTGTTATCATCTCATGAACTCACCATTACCAGAGTCATGCGCCCGACCATGCGCCTTGCCTTGCGACCCTTAACATTCTCTCTCTTGGACCATGGGACATACCAGATATATGAACTCCGCCCCGATAACACCTGTCTCCTTGCTGACACCACTAAAACCGTAACTCCCACCAACAAAGCACGCCACTATGAGCCCAAAGAACACACGTAAGTTGGCACTCTCTTGTCCTCCGGTTTTCCCTTTCCTAATATGCGGACGTGGCACTGTGCCAGAATTACGGCACAAGAAACAGATAGGTCAAACTTGTAACGATTAATCTGGTCATTCATATTTACGTGTCTGTGTAGCGTGCGTCAGTTTATACGTAAGTAGGTGTGTGTATGTGTGTGTGTGTGTGTGTGTGTGTGTGTGTGTGTGTGTGTGTGTGTGTGTGTGTGTGTGTGTGTGTGTGCTGATGATGATGATGATGATGCTGATGATGACAGTAGTAATAATAATAATAATATTAGAGAGAATATTAATGATAATAATAATAACAATGAAGAAAATAGTATTAACAATAACAACAATAATAATAATAATAATAATAATAATAATAATGATGATGATGATAATAACAATTAACGCCACAACAATACTAACAATAATAATAACAAAAAGAACAAAAACGGCAACAACATTAACAATAATGATAAGAACAATAACGATGATAGTAAAATCTTAAAGGAATATCGATGATAAAAATAGCAATATCAATAATGATACTGGTGATCATAATACTACTAGTAATAATAATGATGATGATGATGATGATGATAATAATAATAATGTTATAATCATAATAATCAGTCGAGAAAATAACATAACCAATAGTAAGCAGAATATCGAAGTTTTAAAAATATCAATCATAACGGATGCGTTCCATGGAAATTCCATTCCGGAGATATCGTAATCATAAACCATGTTTATAAAATTAATACATTACTTACTTCCTCGAAGCAAAATGAAAAACACGAATAGAGAAAAAAAAGTGTTCATCAAAACCAGAACAATTGGAAAACCTCTCGTGTACAACTGAAACGCCATCATTGCCGTCGCCGAGCAAGTTATAGAAGTAAACAAAACATCCGAAGTACAAGGACGCCATTTGACAGGGCTGCCAATCTCCTCTCTAGCTGTGCTGCCAACCAAAGCAGTCTTTTTAATTGTTTGTGTTATTATTAGCGGCCTGTGGTTGTCCGGGAACTATTTGCCTCTAGGAATGGTAGACATTTTTTCCTCTAAGTAACAGAAATGCCTAAGCAATCTGTTGTAGCTGTCGGACTAGCGGGTAAGCCATGCAACACAGCAAAGTTAATCTGTATGAATAAGGGTGATAACTTTGGAAGGAAGCTAAATATTATGCTAATCCTGAGATATCACAAAGAATGTATAATGAGATGTTTCAACACAGACAGGGTGAGAGAGGAACTCGGCAATACTGTTACATGCTTCTCAGTCGAGTTTGTCGCTTGCTTGGTTTCTTTTCTCTATATCTCTCTCGACTGTGTCACAATTTCCTTATCTATCTTATCTGCCAAAATTTGCTCATACTTTTTTATACCTTTTATCTACATATATCAATCTACTTCATCTATCCAGTATAAACTACCAACAATCATGCCTTTTCCTTGCATACTATTACATCAGTACTACGCCCATGCAACTCTCATAACAGATTGTCTTTAACGACCTAGTACTAATTTTCCTAAACTACTCATTATCGGTATTCCTCACAGCTTACCAACCACCAGGATATGATAGCCATTTATTAGGACAATTGACTCGTGTTAGAAACACCATGGATCTAGCAAACAACACTAATTTCCACCAGAATTCGCTATTAGTACAAAATTGTCTGTAACCATGACAACTTACTATCCCCTTCCCTCCCACCCTCCCACTCTCCCTGCCCTTTTCCCTAGGCACTATTCTTTCGTAACTATCCTATGCCATTCTGTCTGCCACCCAACCCTATATCACAAGTCACAATAAATTCTTCCACAACAATATATCAAATGTCACACCAAAATGGGTCAGGAAGACAATAGGAAGAATGGCGGGGGAGTCGGCCATGACGAACCCTCATTCCTATAACCCCCACCACCCCTTCCCCGCCTTCTTACCCTTTTCCCCCTCCCCCCTACCCTCCGGGATCCCCACCTCCCCCTCCTCCTCCTCTCCCCCCCCCCCTCAATCCCACTCCACCCCTTCCCCTTCCGACGATTTTATCAGAGTGACGAATAAAAAAATACATCGATTCCGAAGAAATGGACACAAACTTTTACCCTTTGTCTGTGGCTGGCGAAGTGGCGAGCGGCCCAGGAAGAGGAGTGAAAGGGGGGGGGGATGAGGGAGACGAGGGGAGTGAAAGGGGGTGGAGGGGAAGGGGAAAAGGGCGAGAGGAAGACGAGTGGAGTGAAAGGGGGTGGAAGGGAAGGGGAAAAAGGCAAGAGGAAGACGAGGGGAAAGAAGAGGGTGGAGGGGAGGGGAGATAGAGCAAGAGGAAGACGAGGGGAGTGAAGGGGTCCAGGGGAAGGAGGGAGGGAGGGAGGGAGGGAGGAAGAGGAGGGAGGGAGGGAGGAAGCGGGAAGGCTCATCATTTTTTTATATATACATTTATACTAAAAGAATCCTTGGAGAGGCCAGACTCGCGGAGGGGTGAGGGTGAGTTGAAGTGACGAAGAAATGAGAGAAAAAATAAAGAAAGAGAATGAGAGAGAGAAATCTAAAACGAAAGATAGAGAATGACAGAGATAAAAACGGAGAGAGAGAAAAAAACGAGATAAATAATTAGAGAGAGATAGAGAGATGAACATGGTTTACTAAAGAGCAAACTTCAGATTATGTAAATAGATAATAAACCCTGATTATTTGTTCAATCAACAGTTACAGATGGAGCGGGCAACCATGCAGACAGAAGATGCACTGACCATTAATAAGAATGACTTGTCGAAAGGGGGGGGGGGGGGGAAGGAGCCGAAGGGGGAG
>BOPN01005620.1:5000-11679 GCA_017312705.2 Penaeus japonicus | reverse complement strand
AAAAAATATATTTTAAAAACTAGTACACTTCTCGGAAAGCCACTCAGCGGAGAAAAAAAACTCGCACTGTTAAAACAACGAAAAAAAAACTTAAATAATATTTGGCTATTATCAAACAGGGAAGACGCGGTAAACCTCCGTATTGACTCTCCCTAAACAAAACGTAAATTTTACCACATGAATTTACGTCTAATGCCCCCCCCCCCCTCTCCCCCGGCTTTTAAGGGGACGCGGTTGGGAAAACATTTGCTTAAATGTTTAAATGTTGCTTAAAAGCACGGAATGAAAATGAAGACATGCCGAAATGACGTTGGTAGCATAAGTTCTATTGTGTTGATAGGCATTTAGATTATGGAGGGAGAGGTGAAGAAAATGCATTTATAAAATATACAGTGTATTAATGATTCACAATCGCGCTAACAAACCAATAAACACACACACACACACACACACACACACACACACACACACACACACACACACACACACACACACACACACACACACATACAGAAATGATATCTATATGCCCGTCAAAGCCCGAGACATCAAATAAAATCGGTATCAGTAAGGATCGGAAACTATGCAAACAAACACATCGTTAACTCCGAACACTAAATGGCTGGCAGATACGACCCCCCCTCTCCCCCGCACCCCCATTTCCCCTCGTGCTGCCATTAACGGTGCCAGTGCCATCTCCCCCCTCCCCCCCCCCCCTCACCGACGGACCTGTAACCTTAAGACGTAATTATTAGCTTTAAGTGTCACCCGAGTAGTGCCCCCTCCCTCCATCCCTTCCCTATGCTTACCCTTCCCTTCCCTTCTCTCTCTCTCTCTCTCTCTCTCTCTCTCTCTCTCTCTCTATTTCTCCCACTCTGTTTCTCTTTCTTCCCCTTCTTTCGCTTTTACTTCCTCCCCTTCTTTCCCTTTCTTCCCCATCACTTGTTCTTACTTCTTAGTCTCTCTCATTTTTCACCTTTCCTTTTTCCCTCACCCTTTCTCTCTACTATGCATCATCTGCCGAATTGCAGAACCTGCCATTAAATAGCAGATCCTCTTCGGAAGTGGCGTGCCTGACGACGGCATCGGCGTATGTTTGCGTTCTGTCAAATGTGAGGCAATCTGCCCCGAGGAGCCAAGAGTACAACGTCAGGTGAGTCGGCAATACCGTAGTCGTAATTGGAAATAGACTGGGGTGAGGGTGGGGGTGGGGGTGTAATACAGGGTGCCGTACCTGAGGTACAGGGGAGGTGTAGGTAGGGGAAGATGAGACATCTAAGAAGTTATTTCTGCACGTTTATGGCACTTGTATATTACCCTTAATCATTCGCCATGTCTTAATATTTTCTGTTCTCCCAAGTGCCCTGGTCTCGACTATGCCCCTCCCCGACAATGTATTAGTCAAGCACTCCCGGTAGCATAAAGCAAGGCCATCTGCGCCTCCTAATTAGGAAACATAACTGCACCCTCCCGCGGTGCATGGTACTAATCCATGGACCAATTTATATGTATGAATAAAAAAGGAGACAAAAAATGGCAATATCTGGTACCCCTTCGAGCGTTCATTATAACAAGCGGTAATGGGCGTTCAGCAAGAAACAATCCCTTTGATTTGACAACATTAAAAGGACGCCTTCTGTTTTTACTCCTTGTTTTGAGGGAATGGTCTAGAGGTTCTTATGAGACGTTTGACAAAGCCTCTTAAACAAAGAGCTCCAGGCAGTGGCAAGTCTCATTAAGAGTTACATACCTAGTTATTCATGCACTCCTGAATACAATCACTCAAACAGTAATGAAGACTAATCTCGCAATGGAGCCAACCACACATTAAAAGCAGTTAATATGCTTCATGTGCTTGGTCGCATGAAGTCATCAAATCTTTCGGAGGTGAAAAACGAGTGTATGTGCGTAACAGATGTCTCCATTGACCCCATGCATCACGATTTAATTGCATCATGCCAGAGGGAGGATCTCATTGGACGACTGTGATACAAGGAGAGGTGAGCTGCTGGGGATTGAGTTTGATGTAAGTATATGGTACGGCAACTGCGATAAACGGATGGAGGCTCATCGCGGGAAGAGTAGCACAGGGAATACCTAGCATTAAAAGGTGATACATGTTCACGTTAGCGCGCTCTCTCTCTCTCTCTCTCTCTCTCTCTCTCTCTCTCTCTCTCTCTCTCTCTCTCTCTCTCTCTCTCTCTCTCTCTCTCTCCCTCTCTCCCTCTCTCCCTTTCTCCCTTTCTCCCTTTCTCCCTCTCTCCCTCTCTCCCTCTCTCCCTCTCTCCCTCCCTCCCTCCCTCCCTCCCTCCCTCCCTCCCTCCCTCCCTCCCTCTCTCTCTCTCTCTCTCTCTCTCTCTCTCTCTCTCTCTCTCTCTCTCTCTCTCTCTCTCGTTTCTGTCTCTGTCTCTGTCTCTGTCTTTGTCTCTCTCTGTATCTGTCTCGTCTCGTCTCGTTTCAGTCTCTACTTCTGTTTCTGTCTCTACCTTTGTCTCTCTCTGTATCTATCTATATGTCTCGTCTCGTTTCTGTCTCTGTCTCTGTTTCTCTCTCTCTCTCTCTCTCTCTCTCTCTCTCTCTCTCTCTCTCTCTCTCTCTCTCTCTCTCTCTCTCTCTCTCTCTCTCTCTCTCTCTCTCTCTCTCTCTCCCTCTCTCTCTCCCTCCCCCTCCCCCCCTCTCTCTCCCTCTCTCTCTCTCTCTCTCTCTCTCTCTCTCTCTCTCTCTCTCTCTCTCTCTCTCTCTCTCTCTCTCTCTCTCTCTCTCTCTCTCTCTCTCTGTCTGTCTTCTCTTCACGTCTTATCTCGTTTCTGTCTGTTTTCATTTCTGTTTCTGTCTGTCTCAGTCTCAGTCTCTGTTGCTGTCTCTCTCTGTATCTGTCTATCTGTCTCGTCTTGTCTCATCTCGTTTGTGTTTCTGTTTTTTATCTTTAGCTCTGTTTCTCTCTGTATCTGCCTATCTAGCTCGTCTCGTATCATCTCGTTTCTATCTGTTTCCGTTTCTGTTTCTGTGTCTGTCTCTGTATCAGTCTATCTATCTCTTTCTCTGTCTCTTTCCCTCTCTCTCTCCCCCATACCCCTCTCCCTCTCTTTCTCTCTCTCTCTCTCCCTCTCCTTCTCCCTCTCCCTCTTCTTTTCCCTTTCCCTCTCTTTTTTCCTCTCCTTTTCCCTCTCTCTCTCCCTCTCCCTTTCCCTCTCCTTTTCCCTCTCCCTCTCCCTCTCCCTATCCCTGGAGAAAAGGAGGTAAAATACCCGTCTGCGGTCAATTGAAACATCACGTTTTACACAATAGTTAGTTTAATTTCAGCTTTTGGCTGTCATTATCCCCTAAATCATCAACACTGACATATTTCTACTTCCTTCCATCAAATCATCTCCCTTTCTCCATTAACCGACCTCCCTCTACCCTCATCATTAACCTCTCTTCCCTCCCTTACACCACCAGCACTGACATGTACCCATCCTTTCCATTCTCCCCATTATTAACGTCTCTTCCCCCTCCTCCTCCTCCTCCACATCCTCTTCTTCCCCTTTATTCGCCAGCCCCTCCTCCCCTCTTCTCGCCTCCGCCACCCTGACCGCTGTCCCCGCCTCCCTCTGTTCCCACCCACTGAGCAACCGGAGTCGCCGTCGCTCCGTCTTCGATCATCTCGCTGATACGTCACCCGGGCCGCGTCGGCTCCTTGGAAGGTCGAGCCGTAATTGCTCCCGCCTGATCGGGTGCCCCCATCGCCGCCGCCGCCGCCGCTGCTACGGCCACGCCCGCCGGCCACCAGCGGCTAATTCACACCCTTCGCCGCGCTGATAATTGGTCCTCGGGGCCCTCGCGCGGAAATGCGTTAGTCTCCCCTTACAACCGTAGAAATTGAGCAATTGGGGGTTAACTAAAGGAAATTCGATCAAGGCCGTAACTACTGTTGGTTTATCCTCGGGTCTCATGGGAAGAACGGCTCCGGCGGACGGTAATGACGCGCGGTTCGAGCAGATGAAAGCTGCCGTCCCGGGAGTCCTGTTTCCTTTCCGGTGAAGGCGGTGGATTCCCGGATTCCTTTTTTGTTGCTGAGGTCTGTCCCCTCGGGAAGGGCGTCGCTCAGGGTGTAGGGTGTTGGGTGGTGGTTAAGTACTTTAGATTCAGATCTTGAAGGAGGGCGAAAAGGAAATGTGGGAGAGAGAAAGGGCAAAACGAGGAAGGAAAAAACGACTGAGAGGAGGGCCATTTCTTCTTTTTGCATAAATGTGATTTTCTTTGAACCATTTCTTCAAGATTGGTGTGAGTGAAATGCCTCTCTATAAAGATTGTACATTTTATTAATCCTGGTATTTTAATCAATAAATTCAATATTAAAATCGATTTAATACGAGAAAATATAAGTATCCCCCCCCCCTTAATTCCACCTTACATCCCTCGACTTATCTCAACATCCAAATTTTCACAGCAACAAGACACCAGCAGCTCCCACGGGAAGAGCCTATGTACTCGGTAGCTCCAAGGAGACTATTACCAAGAAAAAAATACGAATAGACGACCCCCTTCCCCACTAAAAAAAAAAATCCCCGGTCATCTAGGTCAGGACGTCCGCTCGGTCGGCGGAGGAGTTCTCGCAGGACGGGGAGTAAGATGCTTCGTTGGTCCAGGGGAGATTTTTACGAATTCTTTCCGGGAAACGTAATGAGAGAGAGAAGAGAAAGACGGAGAATGAGAGAGAGAGAGAGAGAGAGAGAGAGAGAGAGAGAGAGGGGGGGGGGGGGAAGAGAAAGGGAGAAAAAGAGAGAAGGGAGGGATGGAGGTAGAGAGCGAGAGAGATAGAAGGAGACGGAGAGGGAGGGAGAGAGAGAGAGAGAGAGAGAGAGAGAGAGAGAGAGAGAGAGAGAGAGAGAGAGAGAGAGAGAGAGAGAGATACAAGGGAGGGAGGGAGGGTAGGGGATAAGGAAGGAGACGGAGTAAGAGAAAGGAAGGAGGGAGGGAGGGAGGGAGGGAGGGGAGAGGGAGAACAGAGGAAGGGAGGGAAGGAGGGAGAGCGAGAGGGGGGGAGGGAGGGAGGGAGGGAGAGAGAGAGAGAGAGAGAGAGAGAGAGAGAGTAAGGGAGAGAGAGAGAGGAGACAGATCTAGGGGAGGGAGGTAGGGTGGGGGATAAGGAAGGAGACGGAGTAAGAGAAAAGAGGGAGGGAGGGGAGAGGGAGAAAAGAGGAAGGGAGGGAAGCAGGGAGGGAGGGAGGGAGGGAGGGAGGGAGGGAGAGAGAGAGAGAGAGAGAGAGAGAGAGAGAGAGAGAGAGAGAGAGAGAGAGAGAGAGAGAGAGAGAGAGAGAGAGGCGGTTAAACAGACAGAAACTGAGTAAAAGAGAGAGAGAAAGCAATTGCCATGTTCCTTCTGCGCATTTATCTTCCTTCGACTTTACGTGGTGTTACAACAGCAAGAACAAAAGCAACGCGAGGAAAAAATGCTTCCCCTGAACTTTAGTGTGACGTATTGTTCTAACCGCCCACCTCCCCCTTCCCCCTACCCCCCACCCCTCTCTCCTCCTTAGACATAAGCCGCGTCTTGCAAGTCACCCCGTCCCCGAAGTCCTTTCAAGTGACGCTTGTCTCGCGGGGACAAAATCCTTAAGGCCTTCCAGGAAATTGCAAGCTGCACACTGCAAGATTTTCTCACGTCTATGAAACTTTCTGCGCGCGTGTGTTTGTGTGTATGTATGTGTATATATGTGTGAGTGTGTGTGCTCACACAAATGTTTATGTTTCGTACTGTGAACCAGAGAGCTTGTATATGTAACGTTGGTCCTATTCGCCTTTTCGGTGAAAATGTATATATAATTGAAAGATGTAAGCTACTGTCTTTTCGTAATAAGTTTTGAGTCTTTTCGTGTCCTAATTTTGTTTCTTTTTTCTTCCTTCCTTGCGGAATGCTTACAACTGCTATCTAAAAAAAATCCTATAATTGAAAATCCTTTCCTAAAATTAACCTTCCTGAATTTACCTGGTCCAATACCAAGCCACTAACAGATCCTTTAGTAGACTCCGACCTGTACTCTTTTGTGCCGTAATTTAATTATCGTTCAGTGTGATAAAAACCCTTTACAGACTATCTCTTCTTTTCCTCTAGAATGGTAACAAAACGAGACCCTCTCCAACCACCTGTAGGTCTACCAACGGTCTACCCCTTCCCCTCCCCCGCCCTCATTCAGGTAATGTTCCGTGAAATACAGCCACCGCCACCATCGCCCCTGGCTACCTCTCTCCCCTCCTTTATTCGCTCATATTCCTTTTATTTGACACCGCTGGCAATATGACAACCCCCGTGAAAGCGATCCGATCCTAATGTATCGCAGCAGCATCCAGCATTAATCCCCCGAAACTGATCCTCCTGCCCCTGTACAGAGGATCGTGGGAGAGAGCTTGGAGGGGGAAGTCATTCCCCTTCTCCCCTTCCCTCCCTCCCTCCCTCCCTCCCTCCCGCCATCTCATCTCTCTGTTACACTAACTGATCTTTACCCGCTTGTCCCCCCTCTCCCCATCCACATCTTATCCGCTTGCAACCTTCTTGAAGAAGACAACAAAAGAACAAGAAAATCGGGTGCAATGCACAAAGTATAAAGCCTCAACAGCCAATTTAATCCTTTTTAACAAAATAACTCACTTCCTCTGCCGAAAACAAAGAGATATGATCAGAAAAAAGCCTTTCAAA
>BOPN01005619.1:90000-93856 GCA_017312705.2 Penaeus japonicus | reverse complement strand
ACACACACACATATATATATATATATATATATATATATATATATATATATATATATATATATATGTATATATATATATATATATATTAACACATATATGCCCGTGAGTGTATCTCCACCCTCCCACCACCCACTTTCCCCTCCCTGCTCTCTCCCGACTTCCCCTTCTTCTTCCTCCGTCTCCCTCCTCCTTCTCCCTCCTCTTCCTCCCCTTCCCTCCCCAGGGGGCGTGGCAGAGGTCGGAGCCCAGCGTGCGCGTCAAGTAATTTGTCGCGTGGTGAGTTTATCGGCGCCCTCCCTCGCCCCCATGTCCAACACCGACGCCCAACCTCTGCGCTATTAATTTCTCGCCCCAAAATCTCGCCCCGATCGCCGTTCGCCCTCCTCTGGTTCCCCATCTGCACGCCCGCACGAAGGAAGAGCTGGTCGGTCGAGCGCCGCACGTTCACTGCTGCCAGCGAGACGTTCCGGGGTTTCGCATTATCCCCGCGATGAGTCCCGGGCAATGCGCGCATTTGATATATCTCGCAGCAAGGCTAACGGCCATGTCGTTAACCTATCGTACTCACCAGCCCATAAAATGATTAAGCTCTCCCATTTGTCCTATTAAGTTATCGCCCGTCCCTGACCCATCGCTTTAATGAGCTATTAACAATTTCAATACCGACGTTTATATAACATTAAAACAGCCTGTTGGCGAGGTTTGTACACACGTCCCGATTATACAAACACGGCCAGACTTTATACTTAGGCTGATAACTCACGTATATAAATGATCTAAATAATACACGGCGACCATATATCAAGACGATAAAATCGGTCCAGAGGCGCATGGGGCGACCTCGAGCAGTTAGGGCCATAATGTGCTTGTTCTGACCTGCATCTAGAATTTGCAATCATACATCGTTCGGGGCGGCGACGTAAGCACACATTATGGCAGAAGGAGGACGGGGCTTGCTGAGTGTGGACCCGAGCGATTTTTCGACACTTGCTTTGTGAAACTAACCGCTTTCAGGCCCTGGTGGGTGGGTGGGTGGGGGGGGGGGACTAATTAGATGCTTGGCAATCAATTAGAGGGAGATTGATGGAGACGGACGGATATATAGTAATAAAAAGAATTCTATGAACAGCAAGGAAGGGAGATGGAAAGATGGTGAGAGAGATAGATCCAAGAACATGAATATGGGAGCCATGATTTTAATATATTCATGCATTAGATAAATTATCTCTGCGTATGTCCTTAAATGTTATCTTATCTTGCAATGTGTAAAGGAAAGCCATACTTCTAAGATATATACTTGATATCTTAACTTTATGAGACTGATCAAAATCTTTAGTTGTATTTCCGACACCAAACTATCTTAATCGGTTACTCTTATGATATATTTTCTTTATAATATCCGAATGCTGCGTTATTATTATGATTAGTAAACCCTATCACTATAATTTCTCATTATTGTCACCAACATCATTTTCATACACAAAGGATCATTTTAACCTTGTTTAAAGTTCTGTGATGGGTTATGATATATCAACGTTAGACTTTGCAACGAAAGGGAATTCACACACAACATACTAAATAAAACTGTGAAATATAGAACCGCCAAACGTGCAAACCAACATATTCGAAGCACTAAATCTCCCTTGAAACACGCCAAAAATGTGGTTATGATAACAACCAAACCATCCATACATCCAACAGCTTATGGAGGATATGATTTCTATTCTCCATAACCCATTATTCTCAGGTGTAATGTTTCGAAAATGCTATTCTTCATTCACGCTTCAATCTCATTTGAGTTGGAATATCGCTGAACACATTTCTTATGAGCCGGAAGAACCCTGAAGTCTGTGGAATGTTGCTTTGTGGAATTTCATGATGAGGTCCGATTTCTTGTTCTCGTAAGCTATGGGCCTTCATGGGTATGCAACAAACAAGAGAGTAAGGTGGGTTTTGCAACACACACACACACACACACATGCACACACACACACATACACACATGCACACACACACACACACATACAGGGGGAAGGAGCCAATGTTTTTGACTATTGGTGTTTGAGCATTATGTGCAGTTAATATAATATCGCATTTTTATGATTACTATTGACACAAATATGATATAAAAAGGAAATATTCTCGAAGGTCCCCTGGTATCTATTGAAGTTCAGAGGGTATTTTTCATTAACAGGATTTTGTACAGTAACAAGTGTACTATGCCTATCTATCTCTGTTAGACGTGATATGATAATTCATCATAATATTTTATGACTGTCATGTTATAGCATATAATCAGCGACAAAAATAAGTATTACTTATATCATCAATCGATTTTTTTTTTATTTATATGATTTTCATATATAGATAGATTTTTCTTCTATCTTTTAATAGTAACATAACATTGAATCAACAATCAATTTCGATTAAATATATTCAAACTTATCATCATCACTCGGTCTTATGATTATGGGACCGTTGCAACTGAACCTCACAGACCAAACATTCTGACCTTTTCGAAAACGGAATAACAGAGAACAAACAAAACCTATGAGATGACAAAATTAAAAAATAATAATAATAAATAAATAAGATAAAAAAATAAAAAGAATAAAAAAAAGGAAAAAGAATTTAAAAAAGGAAAAAACACTTATATAAAAAGGAGAGAGCCTCCCTTCGACTCCCAAGAACCTCTCCTCAGCTCCTCCGTTGCCGCTGGTCCGAGGCACCGCAGCGATCATCCAGCACGAAAGTGTCGCCTCAACACATCATGGATTAATCACGTCCTTGTTACGGCATTGATCTCCAGCCCATAAAAATCCCATAAATAGATCATCTTTCAATATAAACCCGAGTCCCCTTATGCTCCATATCGCGCTCCCTCAGAGACGCTGCTCGCTCGCGCCCCGTTGCCGTCGAGGGCATTAACGGGCTCCTGAGGGCCAGGGCTCGGGATTAATCACGGGGGAGCTCCGTCCATGCTCACTGATTAAACTGGTCTTAATGGAACGAGTACTTCGGTCATTCCGGTCGTGCATGGGCGAGGATCCGCACAATCGAGGTCAGACGGCAGAAAAGATCCTATAACATGAACCATCAGCTCCAGTCCCCCCACGAAGGAGCGCCCATATAAAGCTGATATAATGGCGAGGATACACCATCCGCAATGATCCTCAGTTCGGGGGATCAACTGGCTATACAACAGCCAAACACTTGTGTCGATAAACCACGCTAGAGCTATGGCAAAATCGCCTTTGTCGGTGACGTCGGGATTTGCTCCTCTTCCATCACTCGCGTGCGCTCAGGAAGTTGGTGAAAAGAGTGGAAAGCCACGGCGTCAGCACCGACCAAAAACAAAGCCAAAGAAATGCGATTACGAACCTTATGGTCTCTGGGGATCAAGCCATCATAAATCTCAGACGCTAGATAATCTTCGTGTTCCCCAATCAGCTAAGATTAATTGTTCCGCGCGGGCCATTCCTATACTGATGAAGACATCTTAAGACCTGGCGTTCTTCAATCACTGTCTGGCGGGACATTAGCGGGAGGCTTAAGATGTCTCACGTTCCTCCGCCGAAGGAACTCAATACGGAAAAGACTTGTTATTTTTTTAAAAAGACTTAAAGACTTCCTACTACGATTATCTTATACCAAAGAGTCGGTACGCGGCACACCCACACGGGAGAGACATATAACTAACAAATAATTTCAAGCGAAATATATCTTTAACATTTGCTCGATTTTTTTTTCTTCTTTTTTTTTCGTTTTTTTTCGTTTTTTTTAATAGAATAATAGTTTTGAAAAGGGGATTAGATCTTTAGAAAGCAATAAATTAGATTAAAGCTGTTTGTGAATT
>BOPN01005619.1:75000-80000 GCA_017312705.2 Penaeus japonicus | reverse complement strand
TTAGGTTATCATTAAATATATGTTTTTGTTATCTACACACTGTTCAAGTTACTCCTACCACAGGAAGATGAACTACACGTATACCAGACACAAGTGTACCAAAACCGCTATTTCTGACATCCAATACATCACAATCTTTTCCATCATTCCATTTCATAATTAGGTACAGTGTGTTTTCCGAGTAATAAACGTTTAACACGAACAGGATTCATTTCCCATCGTATCGTTTCAACATTTACTGCGTTCTTGGCTTAGAAGTCAGCTGACATCATTGAATGTAGTTATTGCTTTTCTATTTTGTCTGAGAGTCACGCACACGTCTATCATTATATATAGAATTGCATTCTAGGAATCTCAAACACCTAATTACCTTTATGTATGTACGTATAGGTGTATACATACAAACACACACACCTACGAGTATACAGTGCATATGTGTGAAAATACATCTATTCATTCAGACATACACGTTATTACAAACATTTCTATACATAATTCCAAAAACGTTAAGTATACTAATGGCTGTTTGATTAATGGTCCGCGTTTCCAAGGGAGACGATGAATCTCACTCAACGGAGCATTTCCTTGGCGGGGCTGAGTCTCCCCCGCAATATTCCCGCTAATTCCCTGACAAAGTGGCCCGTCTGATAGAGAAATAAAAAGGGCATCAAATCTGAGCAGGACAATGGCATTATCAGATCAATTAGCCGGCATCGCGACGGACTCGGCTGGGACGTGATAGTGACATTATAACCTCAACTGCGGCCACGACTCGGGTCCCCCGTGAGAGCAAGATGGACACGAGCGCCGCCGCCCCCCCGCCGCTGCCGCACGTAACGCCGGGGACGATAGAGCCCACGTTGGCGTAATGGCGCCAGGAATGTTGCTGTGGACGGAGCCCGGCCGAGTAGCCAGTGATATTATCAACTCATCCATTCTGAGTTGACATTGTCAGTCGGGACGGGCCTGAATAATAGGCATCAAATTGAGCTAATTTGCGGGTATCGTTAGGCTCTTGTTCCCTCGGCGGGAGGTCGGCGGCGGAGGCGCTAGGGTCCTTGCAGGCACTCAGGGGCGCCCGCACGCCCACGACTCGTCATCCCCGGGACCACCTCGACGGCGACCCGCTGGATTCTCTCGGAGTTTGTTTGGATTCCCAGGACGCCGTGGTTGGCAGTGAGAACGCCGAGGCTGGTTGCGATGGGTCCAAGGAGAAAAATCGTCCAGTTTTTCCAGGGGGAAACTGATAGCTGTTAAAAAAAAAGAACAAGGGCAAAAAACAAAAACAAACAAAAAAAAAAACAGAAATCACGATATTAAAAAAAAGAGAGAGACAAAAAACAAATACGATGATAACGAACATAACGATAACAATTCACCTAATCTTAAAAAAACAAAACAAAAAAACACCAACAACTAAAACAACCTCATATGAATAAATAACCCCCCCCCCCTCAACCCCCAATCCCCCCTAAAAAAAGCCAAAAGTCCCCCCACCCTCACCGCAGCGCCCTCTTCCCGGAGTCCAAGAGGTGACGGAGTCCGGGCGCCGTGGAGTGACCCGCAGGTGGAGTCCGAGTGTGACAGTGTTGCCGTGCAGCGTTGCCTTCAGGGTCATCGTAGACTATCTGCAATCCCCGCCACCAGTCGAGAGGTCTCTATTAAGGGCCAAGGAGACCGAATGCTGCTTTGAGAAATGTCGGAGAAGGGAAAGAAATGGTGAAAGAGATGAATATAAGAAAGAAAATAATTGAGGGAAGAAAATCGAAGTACCGCTGGTGTTGTCATGGCATTTGCTGTTATTCTTTTTCCTTTTCCTTTTTTTTTCTGTTCTTACTGATATAACTTTCTTTGTGGTATTTTGAATAATATCCTCTTACTATTATTGATTATTTCTTGTCGTTAATAAAGGTAAGGTTAGATATCCGAGCGCCGTTTCGACAAATGGAAATTCCAGGAAGAATAACCTTATCATACATTTACTTCACGTTGTTATCAAAGGTTCTTATCAATTGCTGCGTCGAGAAATGTCAGAAAAGAAGAAAGTCATTTGCACTTTTTGTTGTCAGTGTCCCGTTTATTTCTTTTTGTTCTTGTTATCTATTTCGTGTTGTTGTTGTTATTTGCTTCTTGTTGTTTTTGTTCTTTGTTTTTTTTCGCTTATACAAATTAAATGTATCATCATTATTATAAGTAATTTCATCATTATTAACATTCTCATTATCAACAACATCATAATTTTCACCACTGTCATTATCATTGTCACCCTCATTATTAGAGCCATGATAACAAAAAAAAATCACTATCATCATAATATAAAAATAAGTATATTAATATATTCATGTTAAATGGTAATCAGCATGATAATAACATAATGATAACAATAACGAAGAACTCATAAAAAATATGACCCATTCTTAAGACAAAAAAAATAAAAATAAAATAATAATAATAAAATAAAATAAAATAAAAAATAAAATAAAAACTCATGCACAATATGTCCAAACATACCTCTTTAAACTACAAACTCTTCCTTGAACCACAGATGACCACAGGATACCTAAAATCCCAAAATCCCTAAAACCAAAACACACCGGATTTATATCATGCAAATCTCACATGTTGACACGTTTTCTCATGCACTGACAGCTGAGCATCGAAAAGCATGACGTGGGAGATGAATATTAAGCGTTTACGGAAACTGATGATGTTTTGATATCAAGGGCATGGTGATGATGATGAGAATGATGGTAATAATGATAGTTATATTGATAAACATGTGGATGAGGATGATATGATGATGGTGATTGTGATGATGGTGATTGTGATGATATTGATGTGATGGTGATGATGATGGCGGTTTTGATGATTATAATGATGATAATAGTAGTCATCAATAATCATTATCATTATGATAATGACTGATGATAATAGTAATGGTGTTGATGATAATGAGAATGGTGGCTAGAAGAAAGAGGATGAAGATGATGATAATGATCATCATCATTATCATCATTATAATGAGGATGATGGTGATGATCAGGAGGGTGAGGAGAATGATAATGATGACAATGAGGATTATGATGATGATAATAATGATGATATTGATAATAAGGATGATGATAATAATGATGATGATGATGATGATGATGATGATGATGATGGGGATGGTGATAATAAGGATAACAAAAATAGCAACAACAACAATGATAATGGTGATAAAGGTGATAAGAATAAGAATACCAGAAGAGTAATAACACCACAAATAGTACTAATGTCGATAGAAAATACGATAACAGCTCCTCGTTATCACAAGTCCGGTCATATCATCGATAATAACTGTATTTCATTATAAGATCCGGACTCATTATCATCTTTATTACACTTTTATAGTTTGATTATGATTATCGCCGTTCTTTTTATGGTGTCGTTACTTACACTATAACAACATCATCTGTGTAACGATTTGCATAATAATCTGTATCATATTATCATCATCACCAACTCCATCTGCAGTTGATTGCAACCTCTCTCAGCTACAAAATGTCATACTGTTGAAAGCACTCAGAGGAAGAGCTTTGTAATTCTATGTTGTTGCAATAGAGGAAAGTATATTATGTTTCATTTATCGGTTTAGTTTACTTGGCTATTCTCTATGTTCACCAAGATACAAGATCATTATGATTATGCATGTTCTTGTGGATTACAGTGTACATATAAGGAATGATAATGTCATTATAAAGCTCACAAGAATTCTATCAGACTATGATCAGCCTGTTTCTAGTATAAGACACTGCTGATTCTAGAATAGTATTACATATATCTTCATGAACACCATAGAAAGAGTTCTGGTCCTAGTAGAAGTGCTTACGAACGTTATTATTATTATTATTATTTTTGTACGGGATTTTCGCAACTAGTATGACCTCACTGCATCATAAGGTACCACAACCAACTACCATACCAACAATACTTTCCTCACAAGACACCCCCGACACTACAACCTAAGCCACACCATAATAAGCACCCGGAACAACACTATTTCTACCAACCATCAAAAACCACAACGCCGGACGACACCATCGGCTTCCACCAGTACCACCACCTCGACAGCTGGCTCGCAGTTGCAGTATCGCTTTCATCAACACAGTGTTCAACATTAGAGTCTATTGTCTGTGGCGGGCCTGACAATGGGTCGCTGGTGGCGGGACACAATATTTCAGATGGCTGAGTCGGAGCTCCCCAAAAAATCGGGACGGGGGGAAAAAAGGCAAAGACAATGGGTGTGTTGTGGTGTTAGTGTGGTGTGTCGCACCTCATGTACTGGGAGGGGATATGGAGACACACGGAATAATAGGAAGGTTGGGGGGTGGGGGTGGGGGTGGGGGTGGGGTTGTGGAGTCGCAAGTGGATGAGAATCACAGCTGTTACCTTAAAGATAATGCGTTTTTACCTTCAAGGTATTTTCGTTCGCGTATCTGATGGCGGTAGAACCAAGAACCCCCTTTTCTTGAAGCCTAACCAACCACAAGCATCCGCAAGCGACTTATAGTTTTCGCGAAAAGACAGAAAAGTATAATTTGTGTTTATTTCCTTTATAGAATGGACATTCTCTCTCTCTGCTCGTCTCTCATCTCTGTCTCTCTCTCTCTCTCTCTCTCTCCTCTCCCCCTCTCTCTCTCTCTCTCTCTCTCTCTCTCTCTCTCTCTCTCTTTCTCTCTCTCTCTCTCTCTCTCTCTCTCTCTCTCTAATTCAGGTCTGTCAGTTTCTCTCTCCGCTCCTCAAAGCAAAAAATAATCCTTTCATTATTCATCTGAATAATCAGATTATGCAAAAGTTGATAGAGCTAATCAGTAGTATCCAACATTAACACCATCTGTCTTGCAGCCATTTGATAACGATCTTTCCACCATTGTAATGCGAATTCTATTAATTCAGTTCATAATAATTGCTTTACCTGGGCGTGACACCGCAGGTCAAAATCATTAAATCTCCACTCC
>BOPN01005619.1:50000-57500 GCA_017312705.2 Penaeus japonicus | reverse complement strand
CCCTCCTTTCTTCCTCCGCCTTCCCTCCTTCCATCCTAAGGATTATCCTCCTCCATCTTCCCTCTTTCCCTCCTTCCATCCTTCCCTCCTCGGGATAACCCTCCTCCATCTTCGCTCCTTCCTTCTCTCCATCCTTCCCTCCTCCGCCTTCCCCCTTCCCCCCTCCCCTCCTCCGCCTCCCCCCTTCCCTCCTCCGCCTTCCCCCTTCCCTCCTCCGCCTTCCCCCTTCCCTCCTTCCCTCCTCCGCCTCCCCCCTTCCCTCCTCCGCCTTCCCCCTTCCCTCCTCCGCCTTCCCCCTTCCCTCCTTCCCTCCTCCGCCTTCCCCCTTCCCTCCTCCCCTCCTCCGCCCTCCTCCGCCTTCCCCCTTCCCTCCTCCGCCTCCCCCCTTCCCTCCTCCGGCGACGGCGCCAACCACCCTCCCTTTCCGGCAGAGATACCTTCGCGGGATGGAGCCGCGTCGCCGTCCACACCGCAGCCTCCCAGCGGGATGGAGAGGCACCTTCGCCGTTCATTACCTTCACAAAGAGGGAGGCAGCCCTGCACAAAGCCACCCTCGGTCCTGCGGCGCGGCCCCCCTGCCTCCGCCTCTTCACGGCACAAAGACCCCGTGCTCGCTCCAACCACTTCCTGGCTAAAAACCTTTCGGATAAACACGGCCTCGTAGTGCCCTGGACGTGCCTTAACCATCCTTTAAGGTCTTTTAGTCCGTTTGTCTGTTCGAGAGCTATTGGTTATTTTTTTTTTATTAGTTAATAGACTTTGTAAAAAGGGCAACTAGGAGTTTGTGCGAGGAAGTGTCATTTCCTGGTCGTTACTGTTTGATTTTTTTTTTTTTTTTTAAGCTCTTCTTTTCCTTTGCATTATCAAGTTCGTCGACGTGATTCTTCCAGTTCTTTGTAAATTGTAAATTATGTCCGTGCATTTTACTTTTAACTGCCTCCTCTGGCTGTTATTGTTTTGCAGCGCGAAGTTTATTGTTCAACCGGTTACCATAAACTACTGTTTGTCTCTCTGTATCTCTGTGCTCTTTCTTCCCCGTAGCTTCTATTTCTTTTCCAGCGCTCTCCCTCTCCCATCCGCTCTCCCTATTTCAACCTCTCTCTCTTCTCCATTTCTTCTACTCCTTCCTCCTCCTCTAGTTTCCTCTCTCCCTTCTTCTCCGCCCTCACCTCTTCCCCTCTTTCCCGCCCTCCCAGCGCACTCGAGATGACGTGTTTACCTTCCCATCAACGAGGCTGACGGCGGGGAGCGGCGTGTAAGCGAGGTTATGGCTGTGGAGATGGCAGATAGCTTCACCCCTGATTAAGGACTTTGTACTTGTAAGTTGCGAGGAGTCACGGGAAGGAACGGCGAGTCAGAATTATCTGTCCATATAAATGACAGCGTCCCTCTTCAATTAATTAGATTCGCAGGCGTTGGGGTGTGGGGCGTGTGGGGGGATTAGATAAATTTCAATGGCATATAATGCTGCTGTCAGAATTTATGGATATTATCAGTAGATGTGCTAATTGCTTTGGTATATTTATTAGACAATGAACTCACGCAACGAGACTGAAAATTATAATCCAGGAAAAATAAAAACATTTCCGACAAGGAAAGAAACAGATTTTTAAAAAATAATAATAATAAAGTAATAATGATGATAATAATTGTCAGTTTTACTCAAGGGGGAAAGAAAGTTGAGGTGGAAAGCTGAGACTCTTGAGTAAGACGTCAAACATTCATGAAAGGGACCACGACAATGGACTCACCGCAACCGCGAATCTCGGCATTCCACGGATCCTGCTGCTCTTTTGTTACGCGCGGCGACGTCAGCCAATCAGCTCTCTTCTTGGGTGTGACGTTATCGTCCAATATGGCGGCCTCCTCGTGAGTCCTGCGCCCCAGGGCACGAGGTAATAAATTATCGCGACATTTTCACATTATAAATTTACACATTAGAGGTAGGTGATCGTATTCTCAGATTTTAGACATTTTCACGCAGTGGGTCGCCATAGAGACGCTGCCGGCGGAGCTCTTGGGGTCCGATGGCTCAATTACCGGGCGCCTCCTGAAGCTCGGCCGTTAAGTGAGCTAATATTTATGCTGAGCGAACGAGACACTGATGCATGAGAGGCTCTTTCTGCGGCCAGATTCATGCCACGCCGCCGTCTTATCTAGTACCATACGATTTTCATTTCTTTTACTTTCAGTTCTTTAACTAGAATGGCTCATACACATAGGCGAGTATTCATATATGTATATGTATGTGTGTATATATATATATATGAGTGTGTGTGTATGTATATATTTATGTGTATATATATATTTTTTTCCCCAATGCTTATTTATTATTTACTGTTGATTTCATATGTATTTTTATTTTTAGAATCCTATGTTTTAATGTCATAGATAGTGTATAATTTGTAAGCTTTTTAAGGTGCAACACGTCACCAAAAAAGCTAGGTCAGAACTAAACAATGTATATGACTGTATCCGAATACTTTTTGACCAAATAAACTATTTCAATTTCAATTTCAAATACATAAGTATGTATATATATATATATATATATATATATATATATATATATATATATATATATATAAATGTATATATATATATATATATATATATATATATATATATATATATATATATATATATGTATATACCAACACACACACACACACACACACACACACGCATATATATATGTATATATATATATATATATATATATATATGTATGTATGTATATATATGTGTGTGTGTGTGTGTGTGTGTGTGTGTCTGCATAAATTTATGTTCAGTGATCCCGGCTTTTGTTGGCCATATATGGGAGCCAAACAGAAGATAAAGAAGAAAGGAGAAGGACGATGCCAAAGAAATCAGAGTCCATCCCCAATGCTCGGAGTCCCGCCCAAAGAAGGTGAAACCCCCATGCTCCGCCGGAGTATCCTCCCAGGCGTTACGTACGACTTCTTCAGCGCGAAGGACTTCCTCCGACGGCGGCGATGAGGTCCCGATAGGAGCGAGAAGCCGGCCGCTCGACTGTGAACAATCCTATGAACAAATACCTGGGACAAAGCCGCGGCCGAGATCCACGCAGCGGGACAGTGTGGGGACGCTTTCGAGGGACAATGATTTACTAATACCCTCATAATGGTAAGTTAACGAAGGCAAAGGGATAAGCTTACCACTGATAATAGGCTTTGGTGATTGACACCTCCACAGCGTACGAAGACTCGCAGAGATCGTTGTCTTTTTTCCCGCCTAAAGTCAGTCTATTTTATGTAATGAAAGTGTAACGTAACTACTATGATAAAAACGAAATATTATCTAACCCCCTTACTCCCACAAAGACCACGTATTTCACACATCGACATCAAGGGAAACACCAGCAGGAAAATAGGACAAAATGACACGGTTTTCTCGCCTGCAAGCTGTGTGGCTAACCAAAGGGGCAGGCGCACTCGACGTTCCCGCAGTGATTTTAAGGGATTTTAAGGGATTTTAAGGGATTTATTTCACTGGTGAGACATTCCAGCGGTTTGTTGTTTTTTCCCTTCCCTCGAATGTTAGCTCAGTTTCCCGTCAAGATGAGATTTTTCCCGTTTCTGCGGAATCTGAGGAATGTGGAGGAAGAGGATTATTGCTTGGCATTTTGGGTGTAGGATTATTGCCTAGGATCGTGGGATTAATTTGAATAATTCCTTTTCATTCCGTTCTTTGTTTCGCACGTCAAGTAGTCGGTTATTTGCATATCCAAAGGTCGAGGATTCGACAGGATAGTTATATGATTAGGAAAGTCTTGAAAATTCGATATGATGTATTTCAGTTGTTATACCGTTGTGGCCTGTGCGTGCGCGGGCGTTTTGGTCTTTCTATGTCGTGTAGATGCTTTTGTGAAAACGACAACAAAATATTTAGTAGTAGTAAATTATATTTTGTCAACAACAAGCAGTTAGCAAATGAGCTGTAACTTAAACGGAAGTGTGTGTGTGTGTGTATGTATATATATATATATATGTATATATATATATATATATATATACATATATGCATATATATACATATATATATATATTTATATATATACTGTATAGATATAGACAGATAGATAGATAGATAGATATACATATACATGCATGTATTTGTATGTATTTATGCATTAGATTAGTTAAGTCTGTCTTCCTTTCATTCCAAAATGTTGCTTACATTCAGTGACCTCTGCATTCGCTCCACACTCCCCATCCACCCAGCCTTCACAGCTCTTCCCTCGCATTCCAGCGGAGGTTTCCCTGCCGTCTAGGGTTCCCACCTGCTAGCCACAGTATCTCACACCGCAACAATACCAGCACAGCACATATAATACCATCCGCTGACCACAGGACCCTTAACCCGCAACTCTTGTTTGTCCTCACAACACCCTCTCTCGGTCCCTCCACTGTACCCGAGGGAGCGCCGCCCCGCCCGTCCGCCCGTCCATCCATCCGCCCGCCCGTCCGCCCGCACCCGCCCCGATTCACTCCGCTCGCGTCCTGTCCTTAAATCCCACCGCAGTTGTAAAAACAGCGGGTCCAGCGCGCGGATTAACGGCGATGGTGTGATTGATAGCGATCCGTTGACGCCGAGGATCGTGCGAGGGGGCGCCGTGCGATCCTCTGAGGAAGGGGGAGAGGGGAGAGGGGGGGGGGATGAGGCGATGGATGGATGGATGGTGGAAGGGAAGGAGGGGGGGGAGGAGAAATTGTGAGGGAAGGGGGGGGGGGGTTCAGGATCAGGACACATGATATCACAAGCGACGTCAGCCAAGGGGAGGAACCCGTCCATCGCAGCGACCCCTATTTTGACGAGGTCGTGACGCTGACAACGACCGGAGGAGGAACGGTGATGGCCCGCCCTCTTCACCCTTCGTTTGCTTATGAAAACACGGTCCGGTTGTAGGGATTAGAGCAAAAGGGGAGAGCGAGTCGAGATGACACTCGTTTGGAAAGGGAAGGACAATCAGCTGTCGATTTCTCTAAGCGAAGGTGAAGATTATGAGGTTGATCGTGCAGCTACCTACGTATATCACATAAAGGAATATATGCATATATATATATATATATATATATATATATATATATATATATATATATATATGTGTGTGTGTATGTATATATATATATGTGTGTGTGTGTGTGTGTATGTGTGTGTGTGTGTGTGTGTGAGTGTGGGTATATTAAATAGACTTATAAGTCCCCCAGCACAATGGATGTTAAGAAAATACATAGGCAAGGAGGTTAGGCTTGTAAATACATCTCCACCGCTCGCGTATGTAAAAACATTCAGCTCAGATTTTCCTTCTCTACCCGTTTCATTGTTCTCTTTTCTCGTACCATTCCTTCTACTCGTTTCCTTTCTTCTTTGCAGAACGAAGGGGAGGCTTCTGCTATCACATCCGGCCTTCATGTACCCCCCCCCCCCCCCCCCCTCCCCCCCCCCGTCCGATGCCAAGCGAAATTCCGAGTGAGTCGCGACCCCCCCCCCCCCCACCCCCCGCGTGCTCTTCCTCACAGCTCTTCAAACAAATCAAGCTGTAATAGGGTTGGTGTGTGTACCCCATGTATTCAAGTCAGCCGACGCTGATTCTAACTTCCGCCGCGTTTCATACCAAGGGCGCCGGGCCTTTCAATAATATTATTCATGATCCCCACATTACCTCTGGCTCCTTTCTGAATATCATTGTCCGCCTCGCTTTGGCCCCGAGTGGCTCCTTCTGGCTGGTGGAAGTCCCTTAAACTTGGGGATGGTTTGAAGCCCTTTTTGCTTTTATGGAGTGAGGAGGACGAGGAGGAGGGAGAGAGGGGGAAGGAGAGGGAGGAAGGGAAAGGGTGGTCGGAGGGAGGGAGAGGGAGGAAGGAGGGAAGGAGAGGGAGGAAGGGAAAGGGTGGTCGGAGGGAGGGAGAGGAGAGGGAGGAAGGGAAAGGGTGGTCGGAGGGGAGGGAAGCGACATGTGCAAGGGTGACGCTCCTTCACCGCCAGAGCGGGAAAACACCCTTGAAGTGAATCCTTTGATCGGGACAGATGGCAGCAAGATGGCCGTCATCTCTCGCGGCGACTCCACCATAGCCGTCGGGGGCACTTGGACTTGATGGGCCGGCGTTATTGGGAAATGAAATATCAAAATTGGGAAAAGCGCTTTGTATTACCCGCGTCATTTCCCAGGCTGATATATTTGATGCCCGGAGAAATATCTTTCGAGATCGTGTGGCAAAGCGAGCCTCGCATCTTTCTTCGGGTAATGTGAACCTCGTCTGTCCCTGGATGCAAGGGAGCAACGGAGTGTGATTTTACAACATGATACTTATTGTAAAATGGAATGAAATCATTGCCTGGAACAAAGCGAGTTAGATTGACAGTTTTGTAAATCCATGTTGGAGTTAATGAATACTGAAGAAGAAAAATATAACAGAGAGCCTTTTTACTAAAAACTCTAGAGCAAAGCAAATAGAAAATCTACTCTAAAAGAAATACCGAAATATACAAAAAACACACTCAGAACACCGATTATAACAAGCTGCCATAAAACCGCCCAGAAATCAAAATATAAATTAATACAAAACCCAAAATGGAGCGCCCCCAAAAACAGAGGAGGGATTTGTGGTGATCCATTTTTCAAAAGCGTGTATCTGTGTCCTTGTCTGTTGTTCGTGCATATCGGAACAGGGACGGCTCGCATCATAAAAGTGTAAAGGCCAGAGTAAACAACGCCATCTAAATTCAGAGTAGACTCCCAAATTTCCATATCCTTCCTAGATATCATGGGGGCAAAAGGGTCCCGGACGACATCTTTGGCATTCAATGTAAATGGAATATGTAAATAATCCAATCGTACGCCCCAATTTGTTCCATCCTCAACCGGCCGTTCGAAATATTAGTTCCTGTTCGGGGGTCCCAGACTCAACCCCATTGGCCCTTAAGGACAAGCGCCGGCGTGCTGGGGGATCACAACTCCTTCCCACGTGTGTCTCTAAGGTCGACACTCGCATTACGTCACTATGCAAATGTCGTCGTAGCGGCTGCAGGCGAATCGACCCGCTGTCTAATCTCATCAAACAATTCGTATGCCGTCACTCGGAAATAGATCGACTGTTATCTTTTTTTTCTTAGCTTTTCTATATTTTTTTACACCCCGTGACTAGCGAGGGGAGGGGGGCGCCGCTGGGGGAGGGAGGGGGGATGGACGGGGGAGGAAAGGCTGGTTAGGACATGAGGAGGATGATGGGGGGGGGGGGGGGGGGGGGAAGGGTCGAGGGAAAGGAGGATAGCGTCCGAATCCCCAGGGTAATATTTTCATCGGCATGTAATTTTGATTTCTGGCTGGTTGCTTCATATTTTTTCTTTTATTTCTTTCTTATTTTTTTTTGTTGCCTTCCTCCCTTCACTGGATGCATCTTATTTTTTCTTTTCTTTCTTTCAATACATTTCAGTTTTCTTTTTCATTTTATTTTTTCAATGTTTCCTGTGACATGC
>BOPN01005619.1:12500-22500 GCA_017312705.2 Penaeus japonicus | reverse complement strand
TTTTTATTATCACCATTGCTATCATTATTATTATGATCACCATTACTATCATTATTATTATTATCATTAATATAATTTTCATTGTCACCATCAGTATAGTAGTATCATTATTATAACTGTTATCAATATCATATATATATTTTTTTCTTTTCATTGCAGTTATCATATCAGTTGGTTTTGCTTTCTTTTATCTGTGTTATTAACGTACAAGCGCTTGCATCTCCCTTCGTTAATATAGTTTTTTTTTTTTATCAACAACCACAGAACATTTCCATTCTGTTCTGTCCCATTATTATTCTTTATATTTTCCTTTCTCTTCTCTCCATCCTTCTCTTTCTTCTTCAGCTACTTCTCCTTCATCTACTACTTCTTCTTTTTCTTCTCCTCCTCCTCCTCCTCCTCCTCCTCCTCCACCCCCCTCCCCCCTCAACCACCTCCTCCTCCTCCTCCTCCACCCCCCTCCCCCCTCAACCACCTCCTCCTCCTCCTCCTCCTCCACCCCCCTCAACCACCTCCTCCTCTTCCTCGACCTTCTCCTCCACCCCTACCTCCACCTCCTACTCCCCACCTTCGTTTTCTTCCTCTGCCTCTGACCACCTCTCCCTTACCCTCCACCCACTCTCCCCTCCCCCCCCCCCCCCCCCCCCCCCCCCCCCCCCCCCCCCCCCCCCCCCCCCCCCCCCCCCCCCCCCCCCCCCCCCCCCCCCCCCCCCCATCATGAAGGCTGGCCACACCCAGCACCCCCGCTGCGCTCCGGCCGTCTGTGATTAGTCACCAGCGCAGGCCTAACTAGCCGCCGATAACGAAGGTGATCGTGCCTTGCCCCCCCCCCCCCCTTCCCCCGGTACCCCCCTCCCCCCATTCCCCCTTCCCCCGGTACCCCCCCTCCCCCCATTCCCCCTTCCCCCGGTACCCCCCTCCCCCCATTCCCCCTTCTCCCTTCCCCATCTTAGGTTCTTCTCCTTCTTCTTCTCCTCCTTATCCCCCCCCCTCCCCATAACCGACCCTTCCTCTCTCTTTTCTCCCTGACTCTCTCTCTCTCCCTTATAATCCCCGAGTTCTCGTGTATTTTAATCTCCCTTCTTTTCTCATTTTCTTCTGTTTTCTCTTTCTCTTTCCCCATCTTCCAATGCATGTCTCTCTTCCTTTCCTTGACTTTCTCCCATCCAGTGCCTCTTTTCCCCTTTCTCCCTCATACCTCTCTAATGCTCGACCCTCCTCTTTCATAAACTCTCTTTTCTCTTCCCACTCTTTCTCTCCAGTTCTTACTCCAAACTACTCTTCTTCCCCTCTTCCGAAACCCCTTCCCCTTTCCTCCTCTCTGGTTCATTATCTTTCTCCCTTTTCCCCCTCTCCTCCTCCTCCTTCTTCTTCTCCTCCTCCTCCCTTCTCCTCCTCCTTCTTCTTCTTCTTCTTCTTCTTCTTTTTCTTCTCCTTCTCCCCCTCTCCCTCTCCCTCTCCCTCTTCTCCTCCTCCCCCTCCTCCTCCTCCTCCTCCTCCTCCTCCTCCTCCTCCTCCTCCCCCTTCTCCTCCTCCTCCTCCTCTTCCTCCTCCTCCTCCTCTTCCCCAAGGCTTAGCCAGAGAGGAAAGGAGAGAGTATTAACACTATTCCCTCCTCTAATTTTGAGCCCGATTTGTATGGAAATGGAAATGAGACTAATATACAATTTGATAATCAATTAGGAAGGAGAATGATTCGTTCAGGTGATTAGACCTTTAGGATTGTAAGGCCTGGATGGTGTTTCAATCTCATCCTACCGCTGTAATACCCTGCTTCATCCTTCACGGATAAATCTGTAATAACAATTAAAAAAGGTTAACGAAAATAACCGTGGAAAGGTATACTTCAGGAGGGTTATTATATATTCAGGGTATATCTCCCCCTGTGGTTAGCGATTGCTTCCTTCGACCCGTCTCTCCCTTTACCTCCCTCTCCCTACTCTCTCTCCCTTTTCTTGTCTCTCTTTCTCTCCTTTCCCCTCCTCTTCCCTCTCCTGTCCCTGGTCGCAACTCTTTTCCTCCCTCCACTATACCTCTCCCTTCTTTTCCCTTCTCCTTGTTCATCTCCTCTCTCTTTCTCTCTCTCTCTCTCTCTCTCTCTCTCTCTCTCTCTCTCTCTCTCTCTCTCTCTCTCTCTCTCTCTCTCTCTCTCTCTCTCTCTCTCTCTCTCTCTCTCTCTCTCTCTCTCTCTCTCTCCCTCTCTCTCTCTCTCTCTCTCTCTCTCTCTCTCTCTCTCTCTCTCTCTCTCTCTCTCTCTCTCTCTCTCTCTCTCTCTCTCTCTCTCGCTCTCTCCTTCACTCTTCCCAAATTCCTATTCCACTTCAACACGCCCCCCCCCACCCCTCCAGTCTCTCCTCAATCCCTTCACCCGTCCCTTACCCTCTCCCCTACCTTAACCCCTCTCCCTCTCCACCCCCCCCCCCCCCAACCCTTCGTATGCGAACCCACCTCCCTACCCTTACCCACCTAACCCTACCCCACCCCAACCCACCCCATCCCGCCCCACCCCACCCCATCCCACCCTCAACCCTCCCCTCCTCTCCCCCTCCGAGCCATCATCTTCAAGACTACAATTAACCCTGACGATTAACCCGACAAGATAGTTAACCCTCAATAGCCGTAGCTATCGATTCTCCTCGGCCAACTTTGATGAGGGTTAATCTGGTTTAATAACAAAACCCTTTAAACGCTTAAATCTCTTGATTATCGTCTGAGCGGCGCTAAACCCAAGAAATGAGACACTGTACCGGGACTCCGCAATCCTTTAATAGAGTACCGAGTATATAGACGGATCATTAATACGGCCCTTTGGCTTTGTGAGGTACCCATCTTCACTCCTTTATCCTTCTTTCATTATTTCTTTTATAAATCATGTTCTTTATTTATGTTTATTTTCTCTCTCTCTTTTTTTAATAAGAAGATGGTAGGATTTGGTCCTGACTGGCATTGAGTGTAGGTCGATATGCATCCGTGCATGATTCATGTGAGATGAAGATTTGTGTAAATGTACTTGAAGACGGGACGTAAATATACAGATGCTTATACAAATGAACACATGTGCTTACACGCGCGCAGAAAGAGTGAGTAAGAGAGAGAGAGAGAGAGAGAGAGAGAGAGAGAGAGAGAGAGAGAGAGAGAGAGAGAGAGAGAGAGAGAGAGAGAGAGAGAGAGAGAGAGNACTATTATTATTATTGTTATTATCATTATAATCATTTTTACTTTTCTTATAATCATTATCATTATGATTATCATTATCAGTATTGTTACTGTTATCATTTTTATCATTGCCATTATTATTATTATTGCTATTATCTTTGTTATTATTATCACTGTTATTATTGTTATAATTATTATGATTATGATTATTATTATTATTATGACTATTTTTATTGTTATCATTATCATCATTGTTTTCATCATCATTATTACTTTGATTATCCTTATCATTATTGTTATCATCATTTTTATCATTATCATTATTATCATAATCATTATTTCTATTATTATTTTTATCACTTTATTATCCTCATTAGCTTTGTCATCATTCTTCGACTTTTTCTTCTTATCATTATTATCATTATTGGTTTATTTTATCATCATTATCATATTACTATTATTGTTATCATCATTATTGTAGTTATCGTATTTTTCGTTAGTATTATATTTATTGTCATCAATCTTAATGTTATTATAATTATTTATGTTGTTTCTCTTATGATATTATTCTTTTCTGTTATCATTATCATTCATAGCCTAATCATTATCTTTATCACCATTACTTTTATGATTTCTGTCAATATTTGATTGTTATTATTGATATTGTTGCTATTATCCTTGTTGTTTTCATTATAATTTTCATGATTATGATTTTCCTCATCTTTATCCTTTGTTATTGTTATCATTATTTTTATTATCGTTATTATTATCATTGATACTACTTTTACTACTATTACTACTACTATCATTATTATTATCATTATTATTATTGTTGTTGTTATTATCATCATCATCATCATCATCATCATCATCATCATCATCATCATCATCATCATTATTATTATTACTATTTCTATTATTATTATTATTATTATTATTATTATTATTATTATTATTATCATCATCATCATCATCATCACAATTATTATCATCAGTATCGTTATTAACCTTATCATTATAATTATCATTATTATTATCATTATTGGTTCTGTTATCATTATCCTTTTTATTCATGTGATAGTAATTTTCATCATCTTCTTTATCATCAATCTTGTAATTACAAATACTATCTTTACTGGAAATACAAATGTCATTGTCGATAAGAAAAAGCGAGTAAAAATTACAGCTTCGGGAATCCAGAAGAAAAAAAAAGAAAAAAACATACGACATAACCCAACACATCAGCGCCATTACTCCCCAGCGTACGTACACTACAGCTACCAACCATTTCTCCCAAAACAAAAGCCAAACGCTAATCTAGCTTCTAAGAAGAAAAGAATAAAAAACCCGCCGCAGTGCATGATAGTCTTAATCCTCGAAGCGCTGCGCCTCTAATTGGGTTGTTTCAAGGCTATTAAGAGATGATCCCCCCCTCCCCCCCCCCCCCCCCCCCCCCCCCTGCAAGAGCACTTCGATCCCGGGGGATAATCTCGCAAAGGCGAAGACGGCGGGAAAATCGAACGCGTCTTAGGGACTGCGAGACGAAGATTAAGATGGCTACTGGCGCGGATATGGATCTGTACATGGGTTGAAGATTAATCTCTCGAAGAAATAATGGCTCGTTTTGGGGAGGGATGTAATCATTATTGTATTTTTTAGAGGTATCTTCTTTGTCTGTTGTTTGGATTTAGTTGTATGGAGAGTAACGAATATGATCACGTGGTATATGTTACCATAAAATCTGCTAAAGAAATAAATAGCGGTTTGGTATCAGTATTAAATATCATGATGATGTGATACACACACTATAACAGGAAGATGTACATAAATAAACCGTTTAAATTCGGTAATGTATCCCCCGGAAATTGTTCAGTTGAGCGAGATGAATACCCTGTCGACTGGCCTTTCTCATGATCATATTTTAGGTTAATAAGTATTGCAAATGGCAGCCGCGTTTAGCTTGGGTTGCAAGAGGATATTGTTCATAAAAAAGTAATTTGTAAGCAGCTTTATTTTCGTATTACATCATCATTAAAGCACATAAAACATTTGCATAAGTACGTTGCTGTGTTCCTGGTCGTGCGCGCGCGCGTGTGTGTGTGTGGGGGGGGGGGGGGTTGTTTGTTTTGAATGTGAGTGCATGAGTATGCTTTAACGGAAATAAAAATACTATCAGTAAAGATATAACAATGATGAAACGTTATGGGAAAAATGGCAATGACATTTGTATTTCCAATAAAAGATTGTATTTGTAATTACAAGATTGATGATAAAGAAGATGATGAAAATTACTATCACATAAATAAAAAGGATAATGATAACAGAACCAATAATGATAATAATAATGATGATAATTATAATGATAAGAATAATAACGATACTGATGATAATAATTGTGATGATGATGATGATAATAATAATAATAATAATAATAATAATAATAATAATAATAATAGAAATAGTAATAATAATAATGATGATGATAATGATGATGATGATGATGATGATGATGATGATAATAATAACAACAATAATAATAATGATAATAATAATGATAGTAGTAGTAATAGTAGTAAAAGTAGTATCAATGATAATAATAATGATAGTATTAGTAATAGTAGTAAAAGCAGTATCAATGATAATAATAATGATAATAAAAATAATGATAACAATAACAATAAGGATAAAGATGTGAAAAATTGTAATCATGAAAATTATAATGAAAACAACAAGGATAATAGCAACAATATCAATAATAACAATCAAATATTGACAGAAATCATAAAAGTAATGGTGATAAAGATAATGATTATGCTATGAATGATAATGATAACAAAAAAGAATAATATCATAAGAGAAACAACATAAATAATTATAATGACATTAAGATTGATGACAATAATTATAATACTAACGAAAAATACGATAACAATAATGATGATAACAATAATAGTAATATGATAATGATGATAAAATAAACCAATAATGATAATAATAATAAGAAGAAAAAGTCGAAGAATGATGACAAAGCTAATAAGGATAATAAAGTGATAAAAATAATAATAGAAATAATGATTATAATAATAATGATAATGATAAAAATGATGATAACAATAATGATAAGGATAATCAAAGTAATAATGATGATGAAAACAATGATGATAATGATAACAATACAAATAGTCATAATAATAATAATAATCATAATCATAATAATTATAACAATCATAACAGTGATAATAATAACAAAGATAATGATAATAATAGCAACAATAATAATAATAATGGCAATGATAAAAATGATAACAGTAACAATACTGATAATGATAATCATAATGATAATGATTATAAGAAAAGTAAAAATGATTATAATGATAATAACAATAATAATAATAGTGATATTAATGATAATGATGATATTCATAATGATAATGATAATGAAAAAAAGAAAAGAAAACACTTATAATGATAATGAAAGAAATAATAGCAATGACAATAATGATCATGATAATAACAATAGTAATGATAATAATCATAATAATAATGATAACCAAAAGATCAGCAATGATACTGATAATGATAATAATTATGATAACAGCAATGATAATAGTGGTATTGTTGGTAGTAACATTATCCTTATATAATTGTCGTTATCATCATAATCATTGTTTTTATATCATTCCTATCATCTTTATCATTATCATCCTTGTTGTTGCTTTTGTTATCATTATTATAATTATCATCATCATCGTGATAACAATGTTAATGATAATGATAATCATTGTTATCAACATTATTATCATCACTATATCCTTATTATTATAATTATTATTATCATTATAATTTCTGCTACTACCATTATTATTATCATTAGTAGTAGTATTGTTATCATTATCATTTTTATCATTATAATTATTATTACTATTATCATTATCACCTTTATCATTATTATCATTATTATTATCATTGTCATCATCATTTTATCAATGCAATCATCACTATCATCATTATCATTACTATCATTATTGCTACTATCATTACTATTATTACTATAATCTTTTATCATCTTATCATTAGCATTATCATCGTTATTATTATCATTATCTATCTATCTATCTATCTATCTATCTCTCTCTCTCTCTCTCTCTCTCTCTCTCTCTCTCTCTCTATATATATATACACACACACACACACACATGTATATATAAGTGTATATATATATATATATATATATATATATATATATATATATATATATATATATATATATATATATATATATATATACATATGCATATATATACAGAGAGAGGGAAAGAGAGACAGAGTGAGGGAAGCAGAGAAGGCAAAGATTATTAGAAAATGTTATGATAAACTGAATATAATTGAAATAAAGTTTAATAAAAGTCATTTTCAAGAAAAAGAAAATCAAGAGGAGAATATAATTTCTACAGTTTGCTACTCAATTTGGAGATTTTTTTCAAGAGAAGGTATAGTTCTTACGTCCCCCCCCTCCCCCTACCAAAAAAAAAAAAAAAAAAAAAAAAAAAAAAAAAAAAAAAAAAAAAAACATGGGTGGCCTAAGAAACCCACGGCTGTCAGTTTCTCATCGCAAAACCCATCTTACTGCAAGAGCCTGAATTTCTGTCACCTTTACCCCTCTTCAACCCCCTCCCTCCCTCCCCCACCCCACCCCCCTTACACTCACCCACCCTCCTCCCTCTCCTCCAGACCGCCCTGACCTAAAGACCACCCCCTGACCATAGAGTCTGTAATCCTTGGTTAATCCATGAACAAATCCTCCTTGATGCCTGCCCAGACACCAGCACCATCACCTGCTCAGCATGCGTTGGTTCCGGGTGGGGGGGGGGGGGGGGGGGGGGGGGAAGGTATCGAAGGGGGTGAAGGGTGGGGGGGGGGGGGGGTGAGGAGGAGAGAGAAGCTAAAGCGTTATTCACCGCTTTGCATTTTTTTATTTTATTTATTTTTTTTATTTTCTTTCAATAAGGTGGTTTAAATAAAGAAATTATTAAATTATTAAATCTCCTAATGGGAAGCAACAGTCGGTGATCTTGGGGAACGGGTAGAAATGGAGAAGGAGGAGGAGGAGGAGGAGGAGGAGCAGGAGGAGGAGGAGGAAGAGGAGGAATATGATGGGGGTGACGGTGGGGGGGAGGGGGGAGGGGGAGGGAAGGAAGGGAGGAGGAGGGTAAGTCATGACACCAGGAGGGATCTAATCGCGGATTGATTAGGAAGGAGAATGGAAACCTAATTGGTTCTTTTGCTGCCCTGTGATCCTTATCGTCGATCGGAGGGAATCTCCCCCCCTCCCCCTTCCTCCCTCCCCCTTCCTCCCCCCGCATGCCAGAGACTGACTTTGTAGGGAAGGGGGAAGGGAAATGGGGGAGTGAGAGGAGGGGTGAGGGATGGGGAGGCAGGAGGAAGGTGGGTTAGAGGGAGTGAGAAGGAGGGTTGGGGTGGGGGCTAAAGGTGGGAGTTGAGAGAGAGAGAGAGAGAGAGAGAGAGAGAGAGAGAGAGAGAGAGAGAGAGAGAGAGAGAGAGAGAGAGAGAGAGAGAGAGAGAGAGAGAGAGAGAGAGAGAGAGTGAGAGAGAGAGAGAGAGAGAGAGAGAGAGAGAGAGAGAGAGGGGGGGTTGAGGGAACGGTGATGTAAGGAAGGAAATGTAAGGAACGGGAGTGGAAATGAAGTTGCAGGAGAGGGAATGAAAAGAAGGGTGGGAGAGAAGGAAGAGAAGAAGAGAGTTGGGGATGGGTAAGTAAGAAGGAAGTGGATGGAGGATAGGAGTGAGACAGAAGTTAAGGCTTGGGGGCGGGGGCGAGGGAGGGGGGCGAGATGGGAGTGAGAAGGGAGTAGAGATGAGGGGGCGGTAAAGGGTAGGTGAGGGGAGGGGGAGTGAGAAGGATGACGGTGGCTGCATGCTGAGCTGACTTGAGTGAAGCAACTTGAAACCGAAAGCAGCAGAAGGAACTTTTATCACCTAAGTCATCCAGCATCATGGGACTATCATAGACGGTTAGCCCTGTCAGTCAAGATCCTGAACACGAACGAAAGAGAATTAAAAACACGAAAATACACCACACTGAAGTCAGTAATAACACTTAAAGCTAAGCAAAGGTATGGGTGTTGCGGTGGAAAGAATACAGTGGTAGCGACAAAACTACACCTTTTTATATGATAAATACAATAACAGTTGAAGCTTTTAACATACCATTTACAATATGATAAATCTGGAGCGAAAAATGATATATGCCTTAGAGGGAGTACATCATTCACGGGATAGAAAACTTTTATACTCAATTATGGGGTTTCACAATGGTATGAAAGGCAAAAACATGCAAACCGCATAGTCGCATTCCATGAATACAGGATCATCACACCTCAGAGGTGAAAGAAACATGATTTATGTGGCTCGTACACGTGGGGACGCGGATGAATACACTTAAGTGGAGAAAATGCGTCGTAGGAGCCTTTCAGAATTCACTTAAAGCGGGGGTTTTCCGAGGTCGAGGAATAAGTGCCGTTCGAGAGGCGGGGGAAGATCTGCGCCAAAGTCGGGGTTGGAGGAGGGAAGTGGCCGTGAGAGTGACGGAGCCGCGAGAGGCTTTGTGGCACATCATGGAGATCTCGCGACCGTGAACAAGGTGTCGCTAAGGGAAGAGTAAGATCGGGGCTGATGATATGGAAGAGAAGTTGTTGATGTTGAGTTGAAGTTGAAGAAGTTGAAGAAGAAGTTGAAGAGATGTTGAGCCGTGCAAGTCTACAAATACGGGGAAGAAAGACGAAGGGTGGAAGTAACGAATGGAGGGGAGAGGGGAAAAGATAGA
>BOPN01005618.1:92500-93864 GCA_017312705.2 Penaeus japonicus | reverse complement strand
ATATATATATATATGTGTGTGTGTGTGTGTGTGTGTGTGTGTGTGTGTGTGTGTGTGTGTGTGTGTGTGTGTGTGTGTGATATACGACAGTGATGTGGAGAGAGATTAGACGTCCATATCACACAAGGAATATTCCAAAGAGAAAACCTCCCGCCTTTTCGGAGATGATTTCACTGACTTTAGCATAAGGAAGAGGATAAGTATCATGAGTGGGTTAAAAAGCAATCAAAGTCACTATTGTTATCTTTATCATTATTATCATTATCATTGTTTTTGTTGTTATTATCACTGTCATTATTACTATCATCATTATCATCATCTCTCTAATCATATTCATTATTGATATTGCTAACAATTATTTTGGGTATGATAAGGATAATGATAATGATAGCAAAAGATAATAACAATGATGATAATGATAACCATGATAAGGATAAGGATAATTATGATAACGACAATGATGATAATGATAAGAATTGTAATGATAATGATAATCATGATAACAGAATTACGATAATGATGAAAATTATAAAAACAATGATAATGAGGATAATAATAATGGTAATATCAATAATGATAATAGTAATTATAATAATAATAATAACAATGATATAACAATAAAAATGATAATGACAATAGTAATGATATTGATAACAGTAGTAATAACAATAATAATGTTGATGATAATAATAACAATGATGATAATAAGAATTCTAACAGTAATAACATAAATGGAAGTAATGATAATGATAATAGTAATAATAATAATAATGATAATAATAATAACAATAATAATAAGGAAATTAAAAATAATAGCACTAACAGTAATATTAATAATGATAATGAAAATGTCAATAATAGTAACGATAACAAGAATTATAATAAGAATAATAATAATGATAATGGTAATGGTATTAATAACAGTGATAACATCACTTATTGTCATTATTGTCATAATTTAATAACTATCAATATTATCATTATCATTGTTATCATTACCATGAGCATTGCAGTTATTGCTATCAACATTACCAATATCATCACCATCATTATCATCCTAAAATAACAATAATGAGAGGAAGAAGGAGGAGAAGAAAATCACTCAGAGATCATAGACCACCGCAAAAGCCCAAAAATCCCATTTCGAAATTTCGTAAGTCACAATTTTTTACAAAACAAAAGAAATCCCTTGCAGGCACACTTTCTATTACGAATCTCATAAAGCCATAAATTGTAATATATATCTGTATGTAGACCTAGTTCACCCCCAAGATATAAACAATTGGTCTTTTGGTTATCCATGAATTTCCAGCAGTTTCAATGACAGTAAGTTTTGTGAAATCCGGCTTCCAACCAAATTAACC
>BOPN01005618.1:77500-82500 GCA_017312705.2 Penaeus japonicus | reverse complement strand
CTTTCATCAATAAAGATCACCCTCGATGTTGTATGCTGTAGGACTCCTCCAACAGCCTAGATGAGAATTTAATACTTATATTTGCCAGAACATACTGAGGGGAAGAATTTTTTAGATTAAGCGTATCCGGGATTGGGGATGACAACCTTTTCTTAACCGGAGATGATTTTCTCATGTTCTATCTTTATCTTTTGTAGCATATATATCGCGGCTTGACAGTTCTAAAGTGGATGGTACTCCAGTTTACAGATATATGCATTTTTAAGTGCATCTGAATAAACTGTTTAATAACTAACTACCTGGTATTATATAGCAAAAATTAAGTCTTTATCAGTGGAAGTACAATAAGTGAAATGGCACTATCGTCGCATTATATCATCAACGATTTAATGTCAAGATAACGAAAACTATCTTGTTTATCATAACGTAACCATCAATTACAAGAAGTGAGATTTGTTGTAACTCATGGAAAATAAATTCTATTTCAAAAGCACCGAACAAACATCCTAAAAGTCCAAATGTAAGAGGATGATAGCTGATGCTAGTTCGACGTAATCTTCAATTACAAAAACAAAGAAGGGAAAACCTCTAATCTTATCATTAAAAGTATTTTTTGCACTGAGAGATTGCATTACAGATTGTTGCAAAACTCTACTGTGTTCATAAGGACATGGGTTTTTATCAGGGAGGCTTGTTATCCATTTTCTTATATTCTTTTATATTACTATTTGTTCATCTAGCATTAAATTGCGTTTACATCAACATTATACATTGTAAGATGAAAAAAAATAGTGTAGACAAAAAAATATATATATATTCCGCAGATTCCACCGTAAATTACTCATAATGCCTCGTAGAATTATTCAGTCGCATTCTGGGATCCATTTAAGGATCCAGAGCATCAGATTGAATAATACTCAACATCCCTTTTTTCTCTTTCGATGATTTAGAAATACGATTTACAGTTATTGATATTAATACGTTACCTAAGTAACAAAGATAAAAAAATGTGGCATTTGTCCACAATACAATTTTTTTTCTTTAATCGAAGTACAGTTTCATTTCTTCCTTCTTTGGAATCGCCATATTTCTCTTTTTGTCTTCATCTTACCACTACGACGCAAGACTATGTACATATATATACATATAAATATATATATATATATATATATATATATATATATATATATATATATATATATATATATATATATATATATATATATATGTGTGTGTGTGTATATGTATATATATATTTGTATATGTATATATATATATATATATATATATATATATATATATATATATATATATATATATATATATATATATATATATATATATGTGTGTGTGTGTGTATATATATTTATATATATATATATATATATATATATATATATATATATATATATATATACATATATATACATATATATACATATATATATATATTTATATATATATATATATATATACAGAAATGCAGAGGGTTGCGATAGGAGGCAAGCGTATTAGTGTATTACTGTGTTTATGATGACCAAGGTAGCTAAAAATGTCCATTTCTAACTACCTTCGTGATGTGCCGGTTTATGCTTTGTTTAGTTTCATTGATTATAGCGATGGTATATTAGATGCCTGTACAGTATATATGTATATATGTATATATGTATGTATGTATGCATGCATGTATGTATGTATGTACGTCCGTGTATGTATATGTGTGTGTGTGTGCGTGTGTGTATGTACGTACGTATGTGTGTGTGTGTTTGTGTGTGTTTGTGTGTGTGTGTGCCATTATAGTATATACAATGGGTGAGGGATACGTAGCCTAACGGCTGTTGATTTTCGTTACAAACTATGAAATTCTCGTAACTAGAACAAAGTAACGATTTATACTTTGTTCTGCTTATACTGAAAGATGTATTGCTTAAATTTCACTGTTGAAAATATATAATAAATCGTATTTCAAAATTCCTTGGTGGATTTTAAATTATCTCTAAACTCTACGCCGTTATGTAATAGTTACCCATCACAACATTTACATTTTTTTCTAACTTGTGATCTAAAAAGAACTATATTTTTAGGGGTCTCTAATGTAACTTAATTTCTTAGAATAAAATTATTTAATCTCATAACATTACCAGATGTGGTTTTGTACTTGAAACTTTTGATGTCCATTAATTATAACCTGAAACACAGAAATGGGATATCAGTCGTTCTTGGTACACCGTGAGTATGGTTATACACAGTATCTGATGTTTTTACGTCTCACTGCAACATCTCTTTCTTTTTGATATGTCATTATTATTTTTAACGGTATTTTCTCTGATATATATATGCATATATATATACATATATATGTGGAGTTAACACAACCAAACGAGATTAACGAAGGATTTGCGCATTCCTTCACTCCTGTTTTCTTTGATGACGTCACATATAAACAAACATCAGCTGTGTGTGACAAATTACAAACTTGAGAACTCCTAGCAAGGATTTGCCATCTGCGGTAAGTTTTTCGTACTTTTCTTCTTTATGTTACATTTATTTTTTGTTTAAACGGTGTACCTTGGTTACACATATATATCTTTCATATTTTTACTCAGACTGAGGAGAATATTTTCCCGGATTAGATGAAAATTTCAATGCTTTAACTATGTATTGTTGTTCAAGGTCTCATACTTGTAGATAGAGGGTCATACATATACATGTATTATTGTTATTTTGTTTGGAAACCATCAGTTTGACAAATATTACGAAAGGAATAACAGTTGCTCCTCTTTTATGGAAGTTCTAACAATCGATTGAAATAATACTGTTTTGTATTTAAATGGTATGGGCACATTGTAAATTTTGTTGAACATATGGATCACCACCTGCATAAAATAATGTAACGGTATTTGGCCATTTTCCTTTATCTTATGCTACACGTTGCAACTCAACGCTCAAAATCTATTGAAAATAATTAGTGTTTTTTTACGGGTAATGATAAATGCAATCAGACGTGGAAGAACTGGGAGAAGAAGCACGTACGGAATATAAACATCCATTCACTTATACAGTCTAGCATGCGAACACGCGCAGCCGCGATCGTACACAATACACACATACACACACACACACACTTACTCTCGCTCTCTTTATCTTTCGCTCTCTCTTTCCCTCTCTCTCTCTCGCTCTCTTTATCTTTTGCTCTCTCTCTCTCTCTCTTTCTCTTTTGCTCTCTCTCTCTCGCTCTTTATATTTCCCTCCCTCTCTCTCTCTCTCTCTCTCTCTCTCTCTCTCTCTCTCTCTCTCTCTCTCTCTCTCTCTCTCTCTCTCTCTCTCTCTCTCTCTCTCTCTCTCTCTCTCTCTCTCTCTCTCTCTCTCTCTCTCTCTCTCTCTCTCTCTCTCTCTCTCTCTCTCTCTCTCTCTCTCTCTCTCTCTCTCTCTCTCTCATTCTCTCTCACTCTCTCATTCTCTCTCTCTCTCTCTCTCTCTCTCTCTCTCTCTCTCTCTCTCTCTCTCTCTCTCTCTCTCTCTCTCTCTCTCTCTCTCTCTCTTCTCTCTCTCTCTCTCATTCTCTCTCTCTCTCTCTCTCTTTCTCTCTCTCTCTCTCTCTCCCTCTCTCTCTCTCTCTCTCCCTCTCTCTCTCTCCCTCTCTCTCTCTCTCTCTCTCTCTCTCTCTCTCTCTCTCTCTCTCTCTCTCTCTCTCTCTCTCTCTCTCTCTCTCTCTCTCTCTCCCTCTCTCTCTCTCTCTCTCTCTCTCTCTCTCTCTCTCTCTCTCTCTCTCTCTCTCTCTCTCTCTCTCTCTCTCTCTCTCTCTCTCTCTCTCTCTCTCTCTCTCTCTCTCTCTTTTTCTCTCTCTTTTTCTCTCTCTTTTTCTCTCTCTTTCTCTCTCTCTCTCTCTCTCTCTCTCTCTCTCTCTCTCTCTCTCTCTCTCTCTCTCTCTCTCTCTCTCTCTCTCTCTCTCTCTCTCCTTTCTCTCTCTCCTTTCTCTCTCTCCTTTCTCTCTCTCTCCTCTCTCTCCCCCTTCCCCCCCTCTTTCCTTCCTCTCTCCTACTCTCTCTCACTCACTCACTCTCTCTCTCTCTTTCTCTCTCTCTCTCTCTCTCTTCTCTCTCTCTCTCTCTCTCTCTCTCTCTCTCTCTCTCTCTCTCTCTCTTTCTCTTTCCGTCTCCCTCCCTCTCTCTCCCTCTCCCTCTCCCTTTCCCTCCACACACACATACAAGCACACACATACTGCGACAAATGTATGTTTCTATCTAGTTAAGACTACGATCATGTAACAAGGGAGGTAACAGGTGTTTGTGATATTTTATAAAAAATTCCCTGAAAACTTATATGTAAAATCTATAAAACTTATCTGACCAGTGTCTGGGGCCTAGTGCTTAGCGGTAGATAAAAAGGAGGAAGATTTTTAGGTCAAAACAGAATTGAAATAAAATGAATAAAAACGAAGAGATTATGAGATGATGTGAGTGTGATGGATGTCTCGAAGAAAACATGACTGTGTGACCAGAATGCATGTACAAATTTTAGCTGCTCTTTTACCTTTTTGAAGTTTCGTGCGTCGTACAGCGGCGCCTACAGGCCGCTGAGATATATGTGCAGCAAGAGAGCTGCAGGTGCAATACAATTAAATACTGCACCGCCAGCTTGTGGCAACGGTATCCAGTATGCTTATACATGCAGTTTGTAGATAAGTCTATACTGATAATCGAGCTGTACATTTTCAGCGTTTTTAAAACATGTTTTAAGATGCAGCTTGATCCTAGAAAATGAACTTAAAGATAGATTGCGCATCTGCATTGTTCATTAGATGCCTATACAAATAATTTAATTGTTTAGCTGCTCCTCAAACTTGCTTCACTGCCGGTTACGGTTTACTGTTTTTTAATATATCAAGGGTCAGGAACGAATGCCACAGCACTTGTCTGCAGCATGTACCTGCACTTAGTGCTGGTTAGTTAAAATTTAGCTCCACTTTTTTTAGAATGCATGTACCTGAATATTATCGC
>BOPN01005618.1:60000-62500 GCA_017312705.2 Penaeus japonicus | reverse complement strand
GATGGAATCTCGGGGTGGATTTTATCGGTCAGTAACGGTGAGGGATAAAAAGATAGAAGGAGGCGATAGTTATCAAGCAGTAGATGGAAATTTATTTTATTTTATATTATTTATTTTTAAAAATATATAAAATGACCGGTAAAAGATGACAGAATATTTGGGTCGCTTATTAAATATGCACTCTGGTATGGTAGTGCTCATTCCAATCTATCTTCGTCTTTACTCGAGCAATATGTTTGTACTTTGATTTGTATGAGTCATGTATCCGTTCTATCTGAATTTTCATTTGATAGTGGTGACAGGTAGCAGCTTTTCTTGATGTATGTTTCTTCTTGGTGATTTTTTTATGTGACATACCTTTTCGGAAATCATTTTCTCCCCCGGCTTCCTTTAAATCGAATGTCGTGATTTAGTTAACCGTTCTGTTTTTATCTATTGATTATTTATCAATAAAAGAGTAACCAAGAATTTAATTCTAGAAAATCAGTAACCGCTAGGTGACCGCATACGCTTTTAAAACTAAAACACACAAGTCGGTAACATACAGCACGCAAACAGGAATTAACTCATTGACCCCATTGAACAATCTGAGGAAAATATGTCAGGGGAGTAAAGATTACACTTTTGAAGAAAACCATTAAAGCTTTATCACGCTTAAGAATCAGCAATGCTATTCACTATTATTTTTATTATTTGGGAACGGAATGTTGTTCTTTTATTTCGAGAAGGCCCTTTTACCGTCCGCATAACCGGCACAGTTAGTTTATTCCCTTTTTTACAATATATAGAGTAAAAGTAGGAGAGCAGTGCGCACTTGAGAGCCAGAGATGACAGACTTTGAGTCGTTTCTCACTATTACCCTTTTTATCTTCGTCCATTCTTTCCTCCTTTTTCATTCGGTTGTCTGCTCGAACATCCCGAGCCAAGTGCTTCATCAGTGACAGTCTGCGTAAGAAGTCGTCAGCTGTTTTGGTTTTGAGGTCAGCAAGCTAGTATGAGTTGGCCTATGTTAACGAGGCCGAAGTCAATGTCACACTCTGTCTTCACACAACATGCTTCGCATACTGTAGATGTGGTTGTAGTTCTTGCTGATTTCTGGTTGCAGAAGATGTAGAGAGCGTTGCACTAGCAATGGATTGTATTGATGGGTAAAGGAAGTTCCATGGTTAGCATTTCATTAAATGTGAGCTGTATATGTTTCTATATTTCATAAATATTATTACTGTCGTTTTCCTGGTGCAATAATTAAAGGATTAGCACAATCATCATCATCATCATACCCACACCTACCAGCACCATCATCTGCACATCATTACTAGTCTCAGCCAGAAACGGAATAAAACAAAGACGCATTTTCACGTGAAGAAAATATGTCCTTATCGTTAGATAAAAAAGTAAGATGAAGTGACTTCACGTATTCCCAGAAGTGATATGACTTCGCTTTTTTGTTGTTGTTGTTGTTTTCGTTCGGTGTTAGACCATAATATGGAGAAGAAAAAAAGACATGGAGAGAAACTTCATCTCTTTTTTTATATGTTAAGGGTCGCTAAGAATATATCTTTTATTCTCTCTTTCTTTATATCTTTATTTGTCTCTGTCATTCCTTCTCTCTTTCCTTATCCCTTTCTCTTTATCTTTATCTCTCAATCTCTCTCTCTATATATATATCTATCTAACTATCTTTCTCTCTATCTTTATCTATGTAGCTCATTATATTTCTCTATCTATGTGTCTGTCACTTTCTCTTTATCTATCTTTTTCTTTCTCTTTCTCTTTATCTCTGTATCTATCTCTTTCTATTTCTCTTTCAAATATCACTTCCACAAAGCACAAAGAGAATGAATGTGTATATGACATCAAAGGAGCACCTGCCGATCTCGGTAGAGTGTGACGAGCCCCAATGCTTTTACGAGGGCGTCGGATGGTGCAAATGCGAAGTGGCTGTTCGTTAGTGTATGCGTGGTCGTGACTGTGCATTATGTAACACGTATGTTCAGAATTGCAATATAGCATGCCGTATGATGATTTTCTTTTTAAGTTACTGGGGATGATTTATGTGTGTAATTTTCTTTTCTTTTCTTTTTTTTACTTTTGTTTATTTGTTATTGTTGGTGTTAGTATTGGCATTTTATCGTTCATTGTTCATATTATTGTTTTGTTGCTGTCATGGTGATGTTATTGGTATCGTTACATCGTCATGATCATTTTGATTATCAATATTTTACCATCCCCTGCAAGATCATTTTTTCGTATGATCAACACCAACATTCTTCTATCCATGTTACTGCAACTACTATTATGACTATTGCTGGAACAAAGAGCTTACTGATTAGTAAGCTCGCTCAGATCTTAAGGGTGAGTGTAGATTGGTAGGGGGAGGGGTGGGAAGGACCGAAGTGCAGGTGATAGGACAATCGGAATGGGTAGGCATGAGAGGAGGGGGGGGGGGGAGGCGAAGAGTATTTGTAAGAGCGAGGTCTCGCGCCCAGCGCCAGACTCG
>BOPN01005618.1:35000-37500 GCA_017312705.2 Penaeus japonicus | reverse complement strand
CTCTCTCTCTCTCTCTCTCTCTCTCTCTCTCTCTCTTCCTTTCTCTCTCTCTCTTCCTCTCTCTCTCTCTCTTCCTTTCTCTCTCTCCCCTTTCCTCTCCCTTTCTCCCTTCCTCTCTTTTTCTCCTTTCCTCTCTCTCTCTCCCCCTTCTTCTCTCTCTCTCCTCTTTCTTCTCTCTCCTCTTTCTTCTCTCTCTCTCCCCTCCCTTCCTCTCTCTCTCCCCTTCCTTCCTCTCTCTCTCCCCTTCCTTCCTCTCTCTCTCCCCTTCCTTCCTCTCTCTCTCCCTTCCTCTCTTTCTCTCTCCCTTCTTCTCTCTCCCTCTCTCTCTCTCTCTCTCTCTCTCTCTCTCTCTCTCTCTCTCTCTCTCCCTCTCCCTTCCTCTCTCTCTCTACATCCCTTCCTCTCTCTCTCTCTATCCCTTCCTCTCTCTCTCTTTCTCTCTCTCTCTCTCTCTCCCTCTCTCTCTCTCTCTCTCTCTCTCTCTCTCTCTCTCTCTCTCTCTCTCTCTCTCTCTCTCTCTCTCTCTCTCTCTCTCTCTCTCTCTCTCTCTCTCTCTCTCTCTCTCTCTCTCTCTCTCTCTCTCTCTCTCTCTCTCTCCTCTCTCTCTCTCTTCTTCTCTCTCTCTCTCTCTCTCTCTCTCTCTCCCTTCCTCCTCTCTCTCTCTCTCTCTCTCTCTCCCTTCCTTCCTCTCTCTCTCTCCTTTCCTCTCTCTCTCTCCCTTCCTCTCTCTCTCACCCTTCCTCTCTCTCTCTCCCTTACTCTCTCTCCCTCTCCCTTCCTCACTCACTCTCTCCCATCCTCTCTCTCTCTCTCTCTCTCTCTCTCTCTCTCTCTCTCTCTCTCTCTCTCTCTCTCTCTCTCTCTCTCCCCAAAATAGAATAGTTGGTCAGCTTGGAGTGTAAAATGATGGCCTATATTGCCTTTGGTTTCTTTCTAACCTTCTCAGCAGCGATGAATTGAGGACTGTCCCTCTCCGATGAGCGAGGTGTTGTCTTCCTGCTCCCCGCAAGGAGTCTTGGTAACATATTCTAACATTGGTCTAGCATTGTGAGTCACGTATGTAACATGTAATCAAGGAATATGAAGAAGAAAATGTTGCATCAGCCAAAAGCTCTTGCGGAAACGGAAGCAAAACAACACTGATATGTCTAGCTTAACAGAAAGCGGAAAATAAACAGTTAGGTAAAGCAACGTGTATACGCATATATATTTATGTATGTTTTTGTGTTATGTATGTAACAAATAAAATGAGATATAAGTTACTTATAAACCATATGATGAGTATATTGCGTCAAATGCAATAATGAATATTTATAATAATGTATGTGTGGCATTGATATTCAAGAGAAATAATAACAGTGAAAGCAAATGAATGATATCAATAAGAATATCAGAATAGGTTACATCCAACTGGATATGACTTAGTTAAACAATCTCTTTCTCTCTCTCTCTCTCTCTCTCTCTCTCTCTCTCTCTCTCTCTCTCTCTCTCTCTCTCTCTCTCTCTCTCTCTCTCTCTCTCTCTCTCTCTCTCTATGTCCCTCTCTCTCTCTCTCTCTCTCTCTCTCTCTCTCTCTCTCTCTCTCTCTCTCTCTCTCTCTCTCTCTCTCTCTCTCTCTCTCTCTCTCTCTCTCTCTCTCTCTCTCTCTCTCTCTCTCTCTCTGGCCCTCTCTCTATGTCCCTCTCTCTCTCTGGCTCTCTCTCTCTCTCTCTCTCTCTCTCTCTCTCTCTCTCTCTCTCTCTCTCTCTCTCTCTCTCTCTCTCTCTCTCTCTCTCTCTCTCTCTCTCTCTCTCTCTCTCTCTCTCTCTCTCTCTCTCTCTGGCTCTCTCTCTCTCTCTCTCTCTCTCTCTCTCTCTCTCTCTCTCTCTCTCTCTCTCTCTCTCTCTCTCTCTCTCTCTCTCTCTCTCTCTCTCTCTCTCTTTCTCTCTCTTTCTCTCTCTTTCTCTCTTTTTTCTCTCTTTCTCCTTTTCTTCCTCTCTCTATCGCTCACTCTATCTATCTATATATATCTCAATAATTGAAAACGATGTCAATAGGCAAGGAAAAATAAATACCCCAATAAAAAGAAAAAGGTGGAAAAAAAACTAAACAATGCAGTAAACAAACCGAGCGACCTATAAATCAGAATTGGTCGAATCCTGGGATTGGCATATCTCCGTAGTACCCAAGCAGGTTATATGATCCAGAGTGACAGGTCGTTGGGACAGGTTGAGTGACCCTGTTTTCGACGTGTGGCACGGTACGCTTGGATACGGTGTGTGCCGTGTGTGGATTAGTTTGTATCATTCCCTGTTGTTTTTCATTTGTTCATCCTGTGTCCCGTTTCTTTCGTGCTGTTGTCTTGTACGTTCTATTTTTTTACGACTTAGTGATAGTAAATATCGTTGTAGGAAGTGGCGTATTCATAACTACAAATGGTTGTGAGTGTTCGCCACTCATGTCACTCTGCCCTCCCTCTTTTAACTACTTGTTAGGTGTCAGCAGAGGAGTGTTAGACCAA